>JAUMHM010073720.1:0-13950 GCA_032362435.1 Melikaiella ostensackeni
GCAGGAATATTCGATGGACCTCAAATCCGGAAAATGTGTAGGGATCAGAATTTCGTCACAACTATGAACAAAGTGCATAAAGCAGCTTGCTTAAGCCTCAAAAAATGGTTTAAAACTTTTTAGGGAGCCACAAGAGTGATAATTACAAAAGAATTGTGAGAAATGTGATACAGATGGTCGGTAAAATGGGATCTAATATGAGCTTGAAGTTACATGTATCAAATTCCCATATTGACTATTTCCCAACGAATTTGAAGGATTACAGTGAAGAGCATGGAGAAAGATTCCCTCAAGATATTGAAGAGATGGAACGTCGCTAACAAAGGAGGTAGGATATGAACATTATGGCAGAGCTTGTTGGACATTTAAGAGAGAACATACACAGAAAGGAGTTAAAAGGAAGCGGAATCCATTACGTCGATCTTTTGAAGACAAAAGAGTGCGATACTCAAGAAGGGCGTGAATTGAAAGGAACTTTCTGTGAATTCGGACTCAGGAACCTAGAAAACATAGGATACAACCACTTTGCATTGAAAAAATTCATGTTTTAAATAAAATCATAATTCGCCACTTTTTTGAGGTTAGAAACAAAGTGTGACGTCATAAAACCACACCGACTCTGGATTTGTACTCAGCCACCTCGGAAACATAGAATATGACCGCTTTTCATAGACGGGAAGCAAGTTTCACCTGAAATCAGCGATTTTCCATGTTTTTTGAAGTTAAGGACGAAATATGACGTGATGGAGCCAAACCGGCTCCATATTCGGATTCAGCGACCTCAAAAACGTACGGTAAGCCTTTCCTGGTTTCTAGGGCTGACAACTTTTTTTTTGTGGAGCTGTGTCATGCATATGTAGAAGAGCTTGCATATCAACTCATCCGTTCCGCGCTTATACATCCCACGCCGTAGAGGCGGGTGCGGATGAAGAAAGCAGAGGTCAACAACTTTTTCGAACAGCTCCACGACAAGAAAATGCACGAAAACTTTCACAAAATGTAAAAGATCGTTCATTGTCGATGGAGCTAACGTTTACTTTTCGTGAATCATCCGGACTTAATTCAGTCACAGAGGGTTTTATTCTCGCGTGTCAGGACGGTGTCATTTTCAGCTTGGTATACCGTAGCCGCATCTTGTGTCAAGAAGTTCCCAGCGATATGTGCAGAGCGTGTAATGCACATTCTGAGCACTTATGGAACATATTATGGGGGTGTACCACTCATCCGAGAATGATGAATCTCTACATACACAATGCGGCCCTAAGAGTGCTTTACTACAATTTTTGTCGCTCTTACGGTGTTAACTGCGACCCTGCCCTGCCGAACACTCCAAGGGAGGAGACGATTGCTGAGAACGAGAAGTGCCAAATTCACTGGAACTACAAGTTCAAGCCAAGAGTCCCTATTGAACACTCGAGGACTGACATCGTACTCCTTGACAAAGAGAAACGAACTGTGTTCGTGATCGAATTCTTGGTTCCGGCCGACAGCAGCATCACAATCAAGAAGAAGGAAAATAAGAAAAAGTACCAAGACCTTATAAGGGAGCTGCCACAATTATGTCCAGGATATTTAGTTAAAATGATTTTCCTTGTGATCGTTGCTCTCGGAGGTGCGAAATCATCGCTGGTTCGCAGCCTCGAAGCCACACCTGCGTGCCAAAAACATGCCAAAGCACTTGCGAGATGGATGCAGAGATCTGACATTCTTGGGTTGCTCCGTGTCCTCTAGACACACGATGGTTTTGCTGGTGTGTCATTGTGATTTCGCCTTGCCCTATGATTACCTATATCACGGTCGTGACACGAGGCCACATGTGTGATTTACCACAGTTCTACTGTTACGCTTACCCCGAAAGGGATTTGGCTTAATGGTATAATAATAATAACGATACTGGGAGCCTGTGTTATTTTCGGATGCCAGCCGCTCCTAGGGGGACCCTGCAGTGATTGTTTGACCTTATTTTCAATTACATGTTTTGGAACTTGAGTGAGAAAAAGTAAAAGCATTGTTTGAAAGCTTATAGACAATTTAATGAGCTAAAGTCATTTTTTGGGATCCGCAATGTATAACTCGTGGAAATCCATAGTTTTGTTATGGGATATAAGGGAAATTGAGTTTGATTAAGATTAATTTTGAGAAGATGCTATTTGACAATTATTTCAATCATTTTCATTTGACAATTCACAGTTTGGCTATTATTCGGTAACATATTTTTGTACTTGAGATGGTAGACATGTTATTTTAGCCAACCAGCGAAAAAATTCGACAATATTTTCGAAGGGAAAGTGAAGAAATAGTGCTATTAGCGGCTAATGATGGGGAGACAGTAGTAAAATAGTGGCATCGCTAAAAAAAATAGTCAAATAATGTAAATAGTTATATTTTTGGATTTCAAAAATGGATTTGGAAGAATCACAACTTCGATTCACTAAAGTCAATTTGTGAATATACCGCCTAATTATTTAGTGATTTCATTGAACTTTTTTTGTAGATTGTTTTCGATATGAAATCGTGTACGTGACGTTTGTCAGGTGCGTGCAATAGTGATTTATCGAATTTCGTTTTGTATGTGCACAAACATTAAGGGGATTATTTTTAAAGCGAAAAAAGTAAGATGGAATAGATTAAGTGTGTAAATAATTCTTCTTTCTCCCTTTTGAAACAGGATTTTGTAAGTATATTGTGTTGGTGGAGGTGACGTGTTGGTGACGTAATCGATGATCACGTGACTTAGGTTATTTACAAGTGTCATAATATTACCTTCTTAATGTTTCAATGAAGCTGAAAATTTTGCACAATCGCGTTCTTTTATTAAACTTTTCTTTTTGTCACGTTTATCATTTCTATGACCTTCTTTTAATTAATATGAACAGTCCTAAATAAATTAATAATCATATTTTGACTAAGAATCAGTGCTTTTACATTATCGAATTACTGAATATTTCAACAAATCAAGTTTGTAGAATTACACTAATTAAAATTTAGAGAGTACAGTAAGGAAACTTTTATTTGATTTAAGGAAATGATTTTCTTGGTTAGAAGTTACGAACTATCCACCTTTACGGGGTTTTCCGTATTTTTCCGTTTAGTTATTTTTTAATTTTCCCTTTTCAGGTCCTTCAGGGCTAAAGTGACAAAATTTTCCGTAATTCTAGCCCTAGCTCTATACTTAAACGAGCTAGTCTTACGGAAAATTCCGTAACACTAGTCAGTGCCTTAAAGTTATGAGTTAAATAAATGTACGTATTTTTTAAATTTCAGCCAGTGCTTTATTTAAACAAAAAAATTTCTAAATTAAACAAAGGTCGACTATTGACTTCTGGCAAAACATGACGGATTTTAACTTTTTCTTCAGTAAATTTTACTGGATTTGATGTTACTCTTTCGGAATATTTTATCATCAATGTAATTTATTTATCGGCGGGATTCTAAAGAATTCCAAAGCATTCAAAGTAAATTCCAAATAATTGTAGGTTAATTTCAGAAAGTTTGAAAATTCATTTCCCATAAAATGTGTCGGAACAGAAAATAAAAGGATGATTTTCGTAACGGATGGAGGTTATATTTCATCTCAATATACGCATCCCCTCCCCATTAAAGCTTGGAAAGGGTGGCGAGTACGAGAGTACATAACCTTATTTCGTCAACAAGAGCACGTTATTTTAGTCACTTCGGTGGTTCGGTAGTTTTTCTCCTAAAAAAGGGTTTGGGATTTCACTCGAGGAGGAATGTGATCATTCCTTTTTGCTACCTTGCATGTAATCCTGTGATTTTTGTTGACAAAATGAGGTTAGGTAATTCTCACTTCGGTAGAGAAACATATGGCGGAAGAGAGAATGTAAATCCTGTAAAATATGCCGGAAGAGCACAACGTCAAATAAATATTTAGAATAGTCAATAGTTTCAATAAAAAATAGTTTACAAATCGTTTTTGAAACAAAGAAGGAAAAAAATTTGTATTTAAGATTTAAAATATTTTTACTTCTCTTAAAGGTATTTTCGCTCTGAATTAGAAAATGGAAGTTGAAGAAGCTGTTTCCTTAATGCTATTTTCGCGCGGCTTAAAACAATGCAACAAAACTATCTGCAGTAAGGATAAAAAAAAGTTTAAGATTTTTGTGTGGTATAAAGCGTTGATGAATTCCCCGAAGTTTATTCAATCCAATTACAAAATTGAAGAGTTTATTACGAATGCTTGAAAATAGGTTTGCGTGTTTATTTTCATATTCTCACAAAAACATTGTAAACGAAGTTGACTCACCTGCACATAAACACAATGTCAACAAAGCAATAAACTTCTTATTCGAGGATTTTTTCTTATGGAGAAATGTTAGTAATACTTTCAGATACGATTTTTCATCTCTTTGGCTAATAACTTTACATGAATTAGGGTAGTCCAAACAATGGCTTAATTTTTTCCCTCAAATACCGCCCCTACAAAAAGGTTTTTTGGTGCCAAATTACCCCTGATTGTTGGCAAAGTTAAAAAAAAGATTCAGGTGTCCCTGTAAATATAATGTTTATTTAATCTAAATGACAGTTGTTTGTGTACTTTTTCTCTGGCATGCTAATCGCTGCTAATGGTTTCTGTTACTTCTACGTATATACAGTGTATTGTTTTTACTCAGATACATCGTTCAGATTTTTGGCAGATTTAAAAAAAAAATTAGCATTTTATTTTCAAAAACGGACTTGGAGACCCCTAAAGAGTTTTATAAAAATTTTGCCCAGACTCTGAGTGATGTATTTCACTCAAAAGAGTATACTGAACGCACGTCGAAGTAGAAATACAGAAACAGCGATTATTTGAATGAAATATAAACATTTTATCCACAAAAACCGACTTGGGAGAAAGGGGCCGTTCAAGTATTACGTAACGCGATTTCCCATGAATTTTGACTCCCGCCCCCCTGTGCAACGCGGTTTTCCAATTTTTGCTGTAGTTTTTCACCATTGTGTAACATTTGTCTGCCCCCCCCCCAAAGTGCGATACGTAATACTTGAAAATCCCCAAAACCTATTTTTTTCAATTCTGCCAAAAATCTAGAGTGACTTTGACACCAAAAGCAACACTTTGTAGGACTCCAATTTGAGAAAAAAAAATTGAGCTCTCTTTTGGATTGAGAGATATAATATAATATATATTGATTGATTTGGTATGATTGCAAAATCGCATTTTCATCAAGGACATTAGAATAAAAAAAGACCAAGAGATTCAAAGGGATTTGGTCAGGGTAGATAAATCTTCTTACTGTCAATTGTACAGGAGGCGGAAAAAAGAAATGAGAAGAGAAGAGGATTAGCGTAACAAAAAAGTAGGATACAAGGATAAAAAACCAATGAGCTAGATTAAGATGTGGTATTGTAGGTAAAGGCAAAGAGACAGGATATAGGCTGTGTGGGGAGGAACAGGAGAACATGAATATATTTGAAGGTGAAGTGAAGCAAAGAAAAAAATTGAAAAGAAATGATGGTACTGATTAACAAGCTGCAATATCAAGCAACGTTCTTAGAGTTAAGGAAAACAATTCAAAATGAATGATTATAAGAATTATAAGTGGGCAATGGTATGAATGAGCCAAAATGTGATTTTTGTAACTACGATGTATTGGAGGAAGAGCCAAAGTCTGATTTTATAAGTCGTGTTAATTACTAAGAAAGTATAAAATGTAGTATTTGTAGAAGTCCATTGAGGATGTGCATGGAGAAAGAGAATTCTATTCCATCTTGATTTTATCTTGTATTACATTTTTCTATAATAATATGTCACAAAGTGTGCCAGCTACCAAATAAAATAAGTAAATTAAGTATTTTAAATACAGGTATATTTAAGAACAACTGGAAATTTTCATTTTCATCATTATTATTGTGAAAAAGTGTAATATATATCAAATTACAATTATTTTAAACAAAAAATGCTCAAATAAGCTTAAAAAGTCAATGAATTTTAAGCATCCTATAAATGCTATCTATGCTCTATCTTTTTACACCATCCTCATTGCCCGAAGCAAAATGGAAGTGGGTGTATTTTCTGTTCGAAGATAAAATTTAACACTGGTGCTTATAGAACTTGCCAACCTTGAATGCATTTTTCTTGAAAATCGGTTTTTCTGAGTTCCAGCTTCAAAAGTGCCCCGGTAACTCTTTTTTTAACCCAGAGGAATCGCCCTGGCCCTAAAATGTCGAAAATTGAGGGTCCGGATGCAATAAGGGCACATACCATTTTCTCGTGCGAAAACCAAGTCCCCTGGAGGCTTACGAAAAAAATTTCGAATTTTAATTTCTAAGAGATATATATGGATGTGAAATTTGATTGCGCATATTTTTTTCAAGACAAAAAGTTGCAACTTTCTTAGTTTAAAAATTAAAGCCAAAAAACTTACTTTTTTGAAAACGTCGATTTTAATCCGTTTTTCACTTCAACTCGTGCTCTGTTCGTCAGATTTAGGAATTTTTAAATGAAATTTTCAGCAAATATACCTTAGGGTATCCTTCGATTCATAGAGGAACATAAATTTAAAATAAAATTTTTTAAAAATTCTTATTAATTTTTTTCTGATTCTCGGCGTGACTCGGACTTTTGTAACTTCCAGCGATTCGTTTATCGAGCGAATTTTGAGCAAGCAGGGACTTCTCGTCGTGATAAAAATGCGGAGAAAACTATGATAAAGTTTTTTGAAAAGTTTTAGATCAAAATAATTAATATTTTAGGAGTAGTGATGACTTTAGTTAATGTCAGCGCTGGAGTTTTCGAGTGTACTATAGACTCTGGGGCTTACCGCCGCTTGCTGTATGACGAACAGAGCACGAGTTGAAGTGAAAAACGGATTAAAATCGACTTTTTCAAAAAAGTAAGTTTCTTGTCTTTAATTTAAAAATAAAAATGTTAAAACTTTTTCTCTGAAGGAGAAAAGATGCGAATCAAATTTCACATCCACATATATCTTTTTAAAATTAAAATTCGAAAATTTTTTCGAAGGCCTCCAGGGGACTTCGTTTTCGCACGAGAAAATTTTATGTGTCCTTATTGCATTCGGACCCTCAATCTTAATATTAGATTTGGTTTCGGCAACCCAAAAAACCCTTACGTACTAAGTTTCATGTTGATGAAAAAATTCACATTTAAGTCAACCATGTTCGTTCCACCATTTTGAATTTGTAACTTTTGGCGTCAAATGCGCAATCAGCGACCATAAATCCCGTTTATATTAAGTTTCAGACAAATATGTGAAAACTTCAAATTGTTGGCCACCACATTGGATCCGCCTTTTTGAATCTGTAACTTTTGACGTCAAATTCTAATTCAGCGACCTCAAGAACCCTTAAGTAATGAAAATTACACCAAAAAAAAATACCCAGTAATTTTTCGTACATGCGTGTGCAAATGAGGCTTGATAGAGTCCTAGTTAGTTGATTGACATTCCAGATAGGAACTCATTTGTACCCCACTAGTACACGCATGTACAAAAATTTATCAAATAATTTTTTCGGGGGTGCATTTTCAAGTTCGAACACACCCCTAATGCAGACATTTTGATCACGCCCTCACAATAGGTTTTCCTTTACTTTAACTAGTTTCCACTAATTAACGAAATTAACTAAAAACGTCGTCAAACTCAGTGGACCACGATCTTTTTCTCAGATGGAAATATTACGAAAAAGTATTAGGTTGGAAATTTTTTATATATGGGTTCACTTACTGGGATACAATTAACTTGCTAAACAGAATGATTAATCAACTACTATTAGGACTTTGTCAAGACTCATATACGCATGCATGTACGGAAAAATACTAGGTAATTATTTTTGTTGTAATTTTCATCCAGACAAAGCACCGTGGTTGAATGAGTTTGTGGATGTCTTTTATAATGTCGATTAATTAATGAAACCTAATTACAAGATAAGTAAATCATCTTATTAAAGGCTTCGAGAAAGGTGTTTCGTCTCGGGTATGTTTGCAGTTAGAAATGCATCCCGGTAAAAATTACTTGATAATTTTTCTGTTATGCATGCCTTAGTACAGTGGTCGGCAAACCGCGGTTCGCGGGCCGCATACGACTCTTTGGCCCCTTGTGTGCGGCTCTGCCACAAATGACCACGTGCGGGCAATTTAATTTTTATCAATAAATAAGATCATTGGTAAGCATGATATCAATTTTTATTTAGTGCACCTATAGTTTAATTACGACTTAAGACTTTATCAAAGTTTATTGAGTTAATAAACAGTGTACCAACCTATATAGTTTAAGTTTAAAAAATTTGTTTCTGAAAAGAAATCTCAGTCGTTGTACGGTTGATATTTGGCTCTGCTGACTAATGAGTTTGCCGACAGCTATATTAATAAGGTGTGATTGAGCGCCTCATTAAAATTATTATTCAACCAATATGGACGTTTTCAAGCCTCATTTGTGCACGCATGTACGGAAAATACTAGGTAATTATTTTTGGTGTAATTTTCATCCAGACAAAGCAGCGTGGTCGAATGAGTTTGACGATGTCTTTTATAACGTTGATTAATTAATGAAACCTCATTTCAAGTTAAGTAAATCATCTTATTAAGGGCTTCGTCAAAGGTATTTCGTCTCGGGTGTGTTTGCAGTTAGAAATGCATCCCAGTAAAAATTACTTGATAATTTTTCTGACATGCATGCATTAGTACAGTGGTCAGAAAACCGCGGCTCGCGGGCGTTTTTTAATGTTGAATCCAACTACCACATCAACTTTTCAAGAGCTCTAACCGGCTCCTGGGATATTTGCAAAAAACATGAAAGAAACATGAAAAAATAAGGCTTTATAGAAATGATTATAACTGACAAAATAATGGAGGGTTATAAACAATAAATCGGTTATTTTCTGTTTTTTAATCACGCACAAACCTAAAAAAAGTGCATTCTAGCTTTATCCGTTCTTGATGTATAGTGAAAAGTATGCGTCTACGTTTTGGATCGCAACATGTCATACAATAATCATCACTAAACTTCTGTAACGATTGCTAATATTTTTTCCCAATGTTTCTAGAGGTAACTGTTCCATATGCATATTGATGTCGGTATAGAAATAGACTAAGATTGTAAACTTCTAAAATTCTAAGCATGTTCTCATTGATTTCTGAGCGTTTTAGCAACCGAGGATCGAATACCGTCGCCGACCGTCCGGCCACACGAAAAAATATGGTTTTACAGAAATAGTTACTTTGACGAAATAATGGAGGTTTATAAACAACTAATAGGTTATTTTCTTCGTTTTTCAATGACAAACAAAACTAAGAAAAAAATTTTTTCTTCAAAATTTTATCTTCAAAAACGGGAATCCTCCATTTTTGTTCATTGCCTTCACAAAGTTTTTCACTATACCAAGTTTTATATGCAAGGGTAGCAAAAAGATGTGGCCAGGGTCAGCTAGGGGTTTTTGGGAACATTCATTCTTCCCGGCTACAGTTTTTTTCTGACTAAAGTTTATCAAGGTAATGCTCATTTCTGGCACAACTGTCGCAGTAGCGCAAGAAGCAGCAAAATTTCGTGTATCCTCTTTGCAATCCAGGTAAAATTCCAATGACTTTGACGTCGCCGCATATTCATCACAGGACGCAAGATTCTAAACTATTTTTCGGTTATTACTCATGCTTAAAAACTTATCAATTAATAAGTTCAGCGGTTAATAAGCTGCAAGTCTACTTTATCTTGAGCATCGAAGCGCCGAAACGATCGGCCGGACGGTCGGCGACTATAGTCCACCCTTGGTGGCTAAAACGCTCGGAAATAAATGAGAATATACTTAGCACCTTAGAAATTTACAACCGTTTAAATTAATACCGACATCAATATACACATGGCACACTTTCTTCTAGAAACATTAGGAAAGAATATTAGCAATCGTTACAGAAGTTTAGTGATGATTAATATACGACATGCAGCGAACAACACCATAGGCGCATACTTTTCACTATATATCAATAACGGATAATGCTAGAATGAACTCTTTTTATTTTTCTTTGTAATTAAAAAACAAAGAAAATAGCCGCAAAAAAGGACTTAGGAAATCATGTGTCGCATTTCACAGATACATAGGTCATTTTTGTTGAACATTGTTACAAATCATTGAATCATCTCAGTAAAGGCGTCATCAGAGGGATTTCATCTGGCGTATGTTTGCAGTTAAAAATTCACCCCGAAAAAAGTAACTTGGTACTTTTCGTTACACGCGTGCGGGGTTACGCCTATGTAATGGCCATTGATAGTCACGCTTTTCATCGCTCCGCGAATATTATGTTTTTTTTTCGTTGATTGTAGCGGGAGTTATGTGGTGAAAACTGTACTCAAATACAAAATTGGTTAAGCTCTTCAAAAATACATATCTCGTTGAAAAATGTGTTAAGTGGAACAGGAAGTATTAACGTTAAATGATTTTTGCACGTGCAATCAAGATCTAAATTAATCATATAGTGTCCTGTGTCGCTCTGTTTGTGTACGTACAGTGTGTGCTGTTATCAATTTGGAGGTGGTGTGCGCGTATGTACGTATGCGTGTCATAATCAACCAAACCATCTCTTAAGCACTTAATAGTGTAAGCAGAGGAAAATCATGGACAAAAACGTAACTGAAAACTCTCATGTAAAGAGCCTACAAGATCTCCAGGCTAACATAAAAAAGGACACGGAAAATTTGATTACAGCATTAATGGGAGAGCACGTAAAAACAATTATAGCAAACGAAGAGAGTATAAAAAAAATGAGAGGCACCTTCGATGCACTTTGGAAAAGGTCCAAAGCAAGTCCATCGAACACGTCAAGAGAAGAAATAGTTTTGTCATTTGTGATTTTTCCTAAACCATTGAGGACACGAAAATCTCCGTATACAATACCATTCAAACTCTTCAAAAAGATAAACTAGGAATCGCAATTAACATCAACGTCGTGGACCAACTAAGAAGACTAGGAACGCCAAACCTTTATTTCAATAGTACTTACAGCAACGACTTATATAACAATTTCATTATATCGATTCAGCATGCGGCCTATCCTCAGGTTGCGGATAGAAGGTCGCTGCACCGTGAATTTCTGCTGAATACGGTCACAAAACTTAATGAGCAGTCGCGGACAATTGTTCAGAGATGGTACCGAAGGAAAAACCCCTAAGCTGAGGCGTGAACAACCGTGCAGAAAGCTGAATGGCACTTGGTTGAGGTGTCCTGTAATGGTGGCTCTGGGATACCCGGCGACCTCCTAGAGTATGCAGCCTTATCCTTGCTAGAGAGGCTTTACAAGAGTGGACGAACTCCTTTCCTAGCTGCTCGTGGGACAACTACAACAAGACCAAACGCAGTTGTAAATGCGGTTCAAAACGATCGAGCAAGCAGAGCACCCAACAATGAGTTGGCAAACAGTGATGATGGTCCCAGAGTTCTGGTTGCTTGAAACAATTTTGATGGAAACACGATGACGAACCGGCAAGATGGGCGTGTTCAGAGGACGGTCCAACTCAAGGATGACGCGCTGGACTGCTACGATGTCAGCATTATCCCTCATCGCAAAGATTACATGGCGCGCCTGCACACTTTGTGGTGCCAGAAACACTCAGAGCTTTCGCACCTTCCAAAATAGTAGTCGCGAAACCGCGTAGAGCACCTCACGCAACCAGGATACGTGCGTGGAACGCTTCTACAACCGTTGCAAGAACAAGCTGCAGACGAAGAAGAGGAAACGATATTAAGATAAACCACGTAAAACAGGCATCCCCTGAGAGATGTCGGCGATTTCAGGACAAGGAGGAACATTAACATTCAGGTTTCTTCCTAAGCCCTAAGATCTAGCTGAAATAGATGCCGCTCTTCTTAAGAATCCCTTGGAGGAGTCCGACCTCTGGACCATCACTTGTTCAGTTTATGACGCAACGAGAGCTTTGGCCGCTTCAAATCGAAGGGTAAAGCCGAAGATGGCTCAAAAGACCAAAAAGCGCTTGCATCAACTGAACAAGCAGATTGGCTGGGCCGGACAGAACGCGTCCCGCATTCAGTGTGTGATTGACTACATAACACCTCGAGAGCCTTATACGGCAAGGGTCCAAAAGTTCGCTCACGAACTAAGGTTCTACCATCACATATTGAACAAGTCAAAGCTGCTGACCATCAAGCAGCACATTGTTAACAAAATACGGGTGTTATCTGACGCAAGGAGGAGAATACAGAAGAGGGAGGGATGTGTGAGGGAAAATCAACAGTTTCTCGCTGACCCATCGCGCCTCTTCAGCGGTCCGCCTGTTTCTGTCAAAAATCCGCTCAAGTTCGAGGAGGTTGAGACTTCTTGGAGAGAGATTTACGAAGTTCGACACCCATTGCATGAAGACACTGTAAAACATCAGTGAGAATCATCCGTTTCGAGAAGCTGTGCGACCTCACAAGGTCCGAGGAGGAATGCTCACCAATCACTGCCGAAAAAGTAAAGAAAGTACTGAGGGGCACTATGAACTTCTCCGTGGTCGGATCAGATGGTATCAAGAACTTCTGGTGGGAGAAGTTTACTTCTACACACCAACATGTGGCCCTGATCTTCGCCGCATATTCAAAGACGGAGACGCCCATTTCGCAGTGGCGGGTGTTAGGATGCACTGTATTCCTACCCAAGGAAGGCGACTTGTCCAATCCAAGGAACTACAGGCCAATAACTTGTCTGAACACGCTGTATAAGATCTTTACAGCTATCCTGAACGACAGGATTGTTCGGACAATTGGACCTGTGTGGAGAGAGATCTACGAACAACGTGGATCGAAAAGAGGCGTAGCAGGCTGTCGGGAAAACCTGCTAATCGACAGAAGCGTCTGCAAAGACGCTGCAGCCTACAATCGCAATCTGTCGGTGGCCTGAATTGATTACCAGAAAGCTTTCGATTTAACCTCCCGTAGACTTATCATCTGTCTGTTACGAAGCTTGAAGGTTCATCCACATACAGTAGGATGCATAGAGAGATTGATGCTCCTTTGAAAAACCAGATTTACTATCTCATCTGGAAAACATTGTGTGACAACTAACAGCGTCATCTTCCGGAGGGGCGTCTTCTAAGGTGTCACGATGAGCCCTCTTCTCTGTTGCATCACACTTTTGCCACTATCTCTCGCACTGCGCAATTATCATGGGTACTTCTGCGGCGGATCAACTAATCGTGAGCATAAGGTCACTCATATATTTTATATGGATGACTTGATGATCTCTGCTTCTGGAACGCAGCATCTGAAGGATGCTCTAAATACCGTTGAGGTGTACACAGGAGAAATTGGTATGAAATTTGAATTGGACAAGTATGCTAAGATTCATTTGAAGCGAGGACGACTTGCCAGCGTGAGCGACGACCCGTGAACAGGAGCGTTATTAGACACCGTGGCGCTGGAAAGACCTATCTATACTTATACATGCTAGATAGCCGCATTTAGGATATAACATCAATGAAAGAGGCTCTCCGAAGCAGGTACAAGCATCTTCGACAGATTTGGTCTTCCAATCTGTCGGCGTTGAACAAGATATCCGCAAGTGACATGCTCGCCGTCACGGATCTACACTTTTCCTTTGAGTTTGTTCCATGGACGAAGCACGAGCTCACGGTCCTCGATATCGCCACACGTAAGAATCATGCATATGCAGAAGAGCTTGCATATCAACTCGTCCGTTCCGCGCTTATACATCTCACGCTGTAAAGGCGGGCGCAGACTTCCAAATGTCCACAGGCATAATGCGGCCCTAAGAGTGCTCTATTATCATCTTTGTTACTCTTATGGTGTTTACCGCGACCCTGGCTTGCCGAACGCTTCTAGGGAGATAGAGTCAAGTGTCGAGAACGAATTGTGTAAAATTTACTAGAACTTGCAGTTCCGGTTTGAAGTTCATATTGAACACTCGAGGCCTGACATCGTACTCCTTGACAAAGAGAAACGAATTATGTTCGTGATCGAATTCTCGGC
>JAUMHM010073731.1:0-13950 GCA_032362435.1 Melikaiella ostensackeni
CATCGTGCAGTACATTCTTTTAGTAGCCTACTGTCAAAGTTTCAGTCAATTCCCTTCATTAGTTTTGTTTTGATAGCATTTGGAAGCGAGCGTGTCGGTCAGTTTAAAAAAAATGGAAAAAGAGCAATATCGTTCTATCAATATCGTTGCTATTTATTTGGTTTGGTCGGATTCGATATCGAAACAACTTTGTTGTTTCTTTACCCCATCTGCAAACAATTTTCCCTTTACCGCTCCCTTGGCAGTGGTTTCGCTAGATAGTAGATAGGGACAGATTTGCAGCTCTTAATATGGTTAATATTTACGAATATCGATAGCGAAACCACTGCCAAGAGAACGGGCTTGGAAAAATGTTTGCAGATGGGGTAAAGAAACAACAAAGTTGTTTCGATATCGAATCCGACCAAACAAAAAGACCCAAAGGTGCTCCTTGATGGATAGGACAGTTTGTTGCTGACAGGCCCATGAAATGATTCACAACACTTACACTTTGTTGGCGTCTGTTAATCTTGCAGTGAATGATAAATTCTGCTAGATCAGATCTAACTTTCCATTGAAGAGACCCTTCTCGTATAAACCTATAAACTTCAGGCCCTGTGCACTTGCATCCAAGAATGTGCGTATGGACTGTTAAAAGAAATACAATATTGAAAAAAAATTATACCAAAACTACAATCAAAGTGCACACAAATTTTTCAAAATTATAATTTTGAGCAGAAACTTACGTTTTGTACATCGCTGTATCGTAATCCACGCCCTTTTTTAGTTGATTCTCGTATATCACTTTCTCCAGGACTATGCCACGATAGGCTACATTTTAACGCTCCGGAGTTTCGGGAAGCCTCAGGACCATGGAGCGTAAATTCGGCAAGCGGGGGATCCTGTGCAGCTTCTTCTGCAGTTGAGTGTACTAGATGTAGATCGCCTTTTGTGTTGAAATCAGCAAACTGCAAATTCCAGACCTGATTATGATTATTTATTAAAAAATGACCTAAACGCTTCTCTCCAAAAGAAACGATTTCGTTTTCTAAATAATTGAAACGAATACACTACAGGTAAAAATTATCTACACGCCTGTTTTTCAACTGCTGCTAAAGTGCCTTAATATTTATAGTATTAAAATGAAAATTTCTTCATTTTCAAGCCGCGAAATTCTCTACATATTTGCATCTAATAAACCCAATTTGAAGGCAAAATGTTAACCATAATTTATTATGAAATAATATTTTTAAAAATGTCCAACTTCGATATTTTTGAAAAATTTGAATAACTCTGGAAGTACTTAACACTAGTTCTACTTCTTTGACTCATTTTAAAAGTGAGTTACCAAGGTACTTTTATAAATTGTAAATGTATTTTTAGAATTTTTCCCTGCATTCTGCTCTAGGGGCGAACTTGGCGCGAAAAATTACACAATTTGAACAATTAGTAAATACTTTTACATTTTTTGAAAATATTATTCATCTTACTTTGATAAAACTTTAGTAATATTTATAGAAATGTTATTTTCTCAATTTTTATTTTTAATTTGGTCAGTGTATTCATTTTTTACAATTTTGTCATTTTTTTTGAACTTATTTCGACCCTAGGGTATAATCTAAGTGAAATATTCTAAAATATCTCACTAATTTTGGAAACTACTAAGGAGTTATACCATCAAAATGAGCCAAAGAACATTAAAAAATGTTTCTTATTTCCAGAGTTTTTACAATTTTTTGAAAACTTGAGATATCAATATGGAAAAAAATAATAAAAAAAGTGCTTCCACACAATAAATATCAAACCTCCACGCTCTGAGATTCCGTGAGTTCTAGCAGCCCTGCTAAAAGTTTTTTTTTGGAGCCCTAACTGCGGCACGACTTTCTCGACATCCTCATTATTGAGCGTAATCAATGTCGCAAAATCAATACATTCCTCTGTAGGAAAAAAAGATTTCAAGATCCGCTCAGCATTTGATTTGAAGTGAAATGAGGCTGGGTTTGTAACTTCGCTTGTACGCATCCCCGTGAGCATTGAGAAAACATAACCCTAACGTGGCGTCAACGTAACGCGGCACGAACTGTAATAAGCCTCTTTTCTATTTCAATGATTCATAATTTTTCAGTCAAAATGAGTAAATTTGTTGATATTATCGTTTTTAATCAATTCTTTTGCTATCTTACTTTCAAGAAAACAAAATCAGAAATCATTAAATTTGACTACGCCGTGAGCTATGTACACATGCACAACACAGGTTTTATATATAAACTATAAAACTATCAATACGTACCTTTGAATCTTCCTACGAGACAGAATAGGTGTAATAACTCCAAAAACTGGACAGTTGATTTGTCCATTGCTGATAATATCAAAATGTACAATTCTCACTTTAAAAACTTCACTCGCGTATTTCAAATACAAGACGGAATGCACTAAATATGATTGCATTAGGCATCATGAGCCATGCGCCTGTCAACCCAGCGGACCCAAAGAGATCCCATCGCGTGCGCAATGGACTTGGAAGACAAATCTTTGACCGCCTGCCAATTAGTCGGCTATGCTAACTTTTCGGTAGTTGAAGGGCCCAATGCAATCCTCCAGTGGCCAATTAACACGCAACAATTAAAAATCGTCACTGCAGCCAACGCACTTGGCTGCTCTGACAATTTGAACAGAAGTTCTAACCAACTTTTCCTTGTCCAACAAAAAATGGATGTGCCAACCAACCATTTCTCTGAGTGCGATTAAAATTATTGGAGATATGAAGTGAAAAGTTATTAAAAGGTTTTTAGTCTTACAATATCTTTATTATTCAATCATTAATAAATCCTTTACAGTCATTTTCAACACATCGACACCTTATACTCGTAGCTAATTCTTTTGGAAGTATGACAAATATCAGAACCTTAGATATGAGAAGATAGAAATTCTGCCACAGCCTTCTTCAATTTTAATATATACGCTGGATCGACAATCATATTGATCTTATACTCATCCCAAAACTCAAGAAAAATTCGGTGGATTGATTCTCTAGCTTGCTCGGACCAAAAACCAAATCCATCGCCATCGAGATATCGCAGACATTGTTCGATATGCCTCAAGAGAACATGCATTTTTGAGGTCTTAGACACTTTCGTTGCTGGCAAAATTTTTTTCAACTTTTTAAGGCATACATTCAATTCTGGCCCAACCTTTTCTGTTGAAAGACAACACTTTACCAATTTATGCATAGCTTTGAAAGCATTCACAAAAGGCGTAAGTTTAAGCCTAACCTCTACACCGTCACAGATATCAGGATGATATAATTTGTCAGCCTCTTGCAAAAGTAGCCTACATGCGTTACCCTCGAATACGAATCGTTTCATTCTATAGGAGCAAAAAAGAAAAATGCAAAAGATTGAAACAGCACCATTCACCCACCGTTCTCCGATGAAGATGACAAAACCTGCCTGATTAAGAAATGCATTATTCCGGAACTCCACATTTTGCGAGGATTTGTCAACCATTTTTTTGGGGATAGTTTTATCCATGTTCTTGGTCGAGATACAGCTCTCTTGTGGCCAAAAATATTAGAGCTTGTTCCACAGAATTATCATGGCGAAGTATTTGAGGGTAACGCGTGTAGGCTAGTTTCGCCAGTTGTGTAATAAAATGTCATTAGGAGCTTACAATTTACACTCTCACTACTACTGAAAAGAAAACTACAACATGGCTATTTAATTTGAATTTAAGCAAAGTTTATAGAAGAAAAAAAAGGAAAAAGAAATATGTATATACTCTAAGCTCTTTAAGGGACGCGCTCGCGAATTTCTAATTTCTCGTCTGATTGCTCGCAGGACACTGGTCTCCTCATCCTTCAGCGTCACTTCAGACCCTTAACACCTCTCCTACTCTTTTTCCCACTTTTCCGGTTTCCTCTCGTCAAGCCCAATTTCTCTTGCCAGATGTGACAACCTGACGAAGATGACAAATATTCATTTTCTATTCTTATAGTCCCTTAAAGATTTCTACAATTTACTAAAGTTTCTAATAAATTCTTATTTTCTAACATACCCGTGGATATGACTGCACACTCTTTAGGTAAGTGCGCGGAACATTCCCCCCTTCGTATTTCTTGATACAAAGGAATACAGTCACACATTGAGGGCACACAATTTCACTACTGGTCGTCGATAGGTCCCTTTCGTGGTCTTCACGTCTGCTACTCGTTCCCTCCCATCTCTACCGGGGTACACAGCCACTATTCGCCCCGACGCCATTCATTTCTCAGTGCATGCTCGTCCCAGATTAAAATTCAATCGCCGATTTTCAGGGCACGTGTATCAGCTCACCACTTAGTCCTTCTGTTGATCGCAGGCAGGTACAGTTTTACCCATTGTCGCCAGAACTGATCTGCCAGTGCTTGCGAGATTCGCCACTGGTGACGTAATAGGTCTCCATCAGATTTTATGCTAGGTGTGAGTGGATCTTCAGGTTGTTCTTCTAGACTGGGCAGCATGATGTCGTTGGGGGCACTTCTCGAGAATTAGACCCTCAATTCCTGATCTCAAAACCTTCTTTTCTGTGAATTTCGGCAGCTTCATGTGCTCTCTGAATTGCCTCTTTCACGGCGTCAGTGCTGTCAAGGTAATCATCCATGTAGTGCTTGGAAATGATTGCATCGCAGGCTTCGGGATACAAGTCCCTAAACTCGCGCGCATTCAAGTTCTTGATCTCCTGTGTCACGTAAGGTGAGGACACGGACCCAAAAATCATCACTTTCATTTCCATAGTAACTAACTCACCATTATTCTGATCTCGCCACAAGAATCTCTGACTGCAGCAATCCTCCTTTCTGATTTTTATCTGGTGAAACATTTCACGTAGATCGCCGCATATGGCTATTGACTTTTCGCGAAATTTCAGGAGCAGGCCTGCAAGGGAATTATAGAGGTCTGGCCTCTGCAAGAGTCTATCGTTTAGGCTGACTCCTTGACATCTGACAGCCGCGTCAAAAACCAGTCTCAACTTTTCGGGTTTGTTCGGATTTACAACGGCGGAGTGTGGCAGATACCGACTCCCTCAGATTCGTATCTTCCGTAAAGAATCCAACCCAGAGGGGATAGTAAAGCGTAGGGGCTTCCTTTTTTACCTTTCACGCTTCTCTCGAAAAGTTACAACTCCGGGTTATCTTTACCGATGAGTAGTTGAGGCACTGCTCCTGTCACATTTTCGATGTCTAACCTTTCCAGATGTTCCCACCTCTCTTAGGCGGCCTTAACCACCTGTCCAGGTAACTCGAGATCTTTCATAGTCCGCATGTCTTCTAGCACGAATTCTGCTACATTCTTGCCTCATATCACCAATGTCACACGACGCAATTTTTTATCTGAAAATCTCGCATTTGTCGCAAATTTCCCTCCTAACGGGACTCTCTTTTCTATTAGGCCTAAGTTATTCGCGAACTTTTTAGATATTAAAGAAACGGTCGATTCCGAATAGTACTCTCCGCGCCCTTACCTTTTGCAAAAGGTTTACTCTCTCACTCGCGACCCTTTTCTTCCGTATCATGTTCCGGCTTAGTTTTCTTAGAATCGTTATTATACAAAAGTGGATGATGTAATATTTTACATCCATTCTTGCCGCATGCTTTTTTCGTGCAATCGATTCTCGAGGGACGCGAGGAGAGACACTTAAAACATTTCCTTTTTCCGACGATGCGCTTCCAACGTTCATCTACGTCTAATTTCTGGAAAGACAAGCATGTAGTCAATTTGTGGTCTTCCTCGCAACACACACATTTCAGCGGTTGATTTTCTGTGTCAAAAATTCCGCACACGCTTCTTTCTTTTGAATCTTTTACGGCACCTAGTCGATATGAGATACTGGCTCCCGTGGCTTTTTCATCTAGCCAAACCCCAAATACCTGTAGTTCGTTTACGTTTTTGAGTTTCGAGGTCACGTGTGCCCACCGCATTTGCACTCTCTAAAGCACGGATTACTTTATTTGTATTTGTGGAAACTAGGAGCAGTGATTGTACCGTCTCTAGTGCCTCTCCTTTGAGGCATTTTCTCAGATGAACCGTATTTTCCTCCTCCGAAAATCTACATACACCCTTCGACTGTAGACGTACACGATTGTTCCAATATTATCGATCTATTTTCTGAATCCTGATTTTCGCGCGTTTCTGACTTATCTTCACTGTCGGATGAGCCATGTTCTGAATCTTCCGCGAGTTCGTCAATCTCCGCAATTTGTACTCGTGCGCGTAACTCGTCGAGTTCTTTCTGTCTGCGTTCAGCCTCCTTTTCAATCTTGTCAAGTTCTCTCGCCTTCTCGAGTTCAATTTCTAATTGTTTCTTAGCTCGCGAACCAGCGTTCGAAATTCGAGAAGATCCCGATTTCCGCGACGCGCTTTCTTCTGATATAGCTTTTCGAGCGATGTATTCGGTTTTTGGTCCGAGCAAGCTTTAGAATCAATCCACTGAATTTTTCTCAGGTTTTGGGAAAAGTATAAGATCAATATGACGATTCAGTGTATAGATTAAGATTGAAGAAGGCCGTGGTGGAATTTTGATCTTCTCATATCTAAGGTTCTGAGATTTGTCATACCTCGAAAAGAATTGGCTACGAATATAAGGTATCGATGTGTTAAAGAGAACTGTAGAGGATTCATTAATAATTGGATAATAAAGATATTGTAAGATTTAAAACCTTTTAATAACTGTTTACTTCATACCTTTAATAATTTTTATTGATTCTAAAGAATGATTAATTATTTCTAAACTCCTATAAGAATAGTTTTCGATAAATTAGGAATAAAATTTTGAAAAATATATAATTTGATTGAAATTTTTTCTGAATTTTATAATTTTAAAATTTCAAGAATTTGCATATATCAATATCTCGAGAAAAAAATCAGTTACGATTTTGGTCAAAACAGATTTTTGATGAAAATGCTATAGCAATCATAACTACGTTTCCGTTTTTGTCGTAAATTTCAGTGAACTTTGAACCCATTCAGGAACACTATATGCGATGAATGCTTGAAAGCAGGTTGTGAAGGCTTTTAAGTGTTCAAATGAAGAGTGTTTGCGGGAGAAAAAACACCATAAACTTTTTGCTCTCTCTCTCTCTTCTGAATACGGTAAAACTGTTGAGTGTAAGCGAGCAGACTTCGGCTTGTCGGGGACTGTATGCGCGCACATGCATAAATGGGCCGCTTCATCCCCTTTATCTCTAGAGTGCTGCTGCCAGCGCCAACCTCGCGGAGCGGCGGAGGCACGATTGATATATAGCTCTCGTGCGAGAGAAGCGCGTGCACGTCTTGGTTATTATTGAGATACTTGAACTTAGCTTGATTTCTTATTCACAAATTAGAGTGTATTTTATAGTTCAACAGTAAGCTTGATATACAGATTAAAAGTGTTTTAAATGAAATACCAGTGTACACATTTATTTTGACACTAACTCGCAGAATCAAAGATTATTTTAGCAAAAACAATCGAATTTCGAGCAGGTTTGCCGCAGCTAGCTGATTATTCTAGCGATAATAACCACCCTAAGCTTATGATCATAGACGACCTAATGAGAGAGACTTCAAACATTACAATTGTAGATCACTTCACTAAAGGCAGTCACCACAAAAATCTGAGTGTTATCTATCTATTAGCTATTACCAGTTGTACGTCTGTAATAGCATCGAGTGCACGTGAGCACATTGGTGAAAAAAAACGGCCGCAATGCACACGCTCTGTCGCCTCGATCGTAAATAACGAAAAGCGATTCTGAGCACAGCTAATGCAAAACTCCTAAAATGTATATGCGAGTGCGCTCTAAATATTTTGGCGGGGAATTTACCTTCGAAAACACATGAAAAACGCAACTTAAAAAATTATAAACATACTTCAAGAAAACTGGCAGCATCGCATGTACCTGGAAAAATGAAAAACGCTTCATCATTCAGAAGGGTGGATTTTTGCCATTGTTACTCGCACCGATCATCGGTAGCCCCCTCTTAAATATTTTCACCTCGGTTAATACACGGGAATAAGTATCCTTTTCCCATTCGAAATTGTGAAACATTCGAGAAAGATGGTTTTGGTGCCACGTCAACAGGTAGAGGGGTTTCTACGACAGGGATTAGGATTAGAGTCTAATGCTTCACCTGCAAAACCACCAGTTGCCTCGATGAAATCTGTAGATAATATTTTCTCTGGCCCATATTACAAAGATTCTAATCTCAATAATACTGGACAAACACCTGGTAGTGTTATGACCTGACTCGATGCTGAAATGAGTCAAATATTACATTCACCATTTTTGAAAAATAAGCGTGAAAAATGGAATTTGTATCAACAGGTTTTACAAAATTTTTTATTTTTTACCTGGGAAACACGAAACCATAAAAAACCGAATGAAAAGCAAGATAATCAAAGAGATATAATTCGAGCTGATGCAGACAGTAGCAATGATATTTATGTAATCGAAAATTCGATTTTCTTCTACATAACTTTCAGCGGCGTTTTCTGCTCCTTCTGGTGTACCTCGCGCTCGTTACTTAAAAGCATTTATCAATTGTTCAAATGTAGTAACAACTATTTGTTTATAACCTTAATACGAGGTAGGCTTCAATTGTATTTTAATTCGAAATGCCGAAAGATCACGCAGATACGCACGATGAAAACCGGCTCAAAGTTTGTTTATTGTGCTTTCAGAAAATGAAAGAAATGTTCCCTATGAAAAAGAAATTGAAAGATGATTTCGAAAGTCTGTTTGAAAACTAGCCGATGATGACAGTATACCGGGAAGTTTATGCAGTTCATGCAAGAGAGATATTTATCGAGTAAAAAATGGTGCCAAAAAGAAAGTAGAATTTCCAAATTTGTCAATATTTAAACCACAGATAAAAGTTACAAGGTCGAAGAATAGTAATTGACTTGGAAGTTAGTGTAACGATTAATTTCACCTAATTTTACCGAGTAATAGCAGCATGAAGTATTTTCCACACAATACTACGACTCGCTTCACCACACAACTGCCGCACGAAATTCGTTTACAGGGGCGTTCAGTTGTTGGTCTTACAGAAATTTAATTTTCAAGAACGTTTCTTCATGTAACACACAAGTCTGCCGATCAAATGGAAAATCGCATAGCTCTAATGACGAATGTAGAGAGTAGTTTGGGGGAAGAGAAAATTGAGGAAAATTACAAGGGAAACACAAAAGAAGCGATAATCGATGGTGAGGATTTACTTGTTAAATACATGCT
Source organism: Melikaiella ostensackeni (assembly GCA_032362435.1). Taxonomy (NCBI): domain Eukaryota; kingdom Metazoa; phylum Arthropoda; class Insecta; order Hymenoptera; family Cynipidae; genus Melikaiella; species Melikaiella ostensackeni. The sequence goes on from JAUMHM010073731.1 coordinate 9,230, forward strand.
TTCTTACGTTCTTAAAGCTGACGGAGAGTTGTCCGAGATCAGTGACAATGCTGTTAGAGATGAATATGCAGCAGGTACGCTGACTGCTGAATGGTTGCCCCAATGTCTCCGACTTTCAACCTGATGTGTACATTGTTTTGCACCACAGCAATTGATATCAGATAATACTCATTATGCTGATCGTTCTCCAAGTTTGGCTCGTGGATAATCTCATGAATGGCTCGGGTTATGAATTTTGTGTGAAGAATTTCTGACCTCAGTTGGCCAGAGTTCATGGTCTAGTGAGTGCCGTACAGCGTAGAAAAGGCATTAAGCGGGAAAAAGTTGAGAAGCTTGGTACAACGCGTAATTCGAAGAAGACAAACAAGAAAGCAGTGGAAAATACGAAACCTGAAAAGACAATCAATAGTAGGAAAAAAAGAAAAAATAAGAAAACATGAAAAAAGCAAAAGCCTAAAACTAGTGCAGGAGAAAATCGACCAATTTTGGACATTTTTGGTGGTTGATAAGTAGATTATTATATAATGTCATTTTAACACTCACATTCTAGCGAGTGTTTGAAGACTAAATTAGATCTTTTATCTCTTCCACCTACTCAAACGTCTATTGAGAGCTCGCAATGGGTCCATTATAAGCCCGTTTCATCCCTTGCAGACGATTCATCGATAGAGTTTACCATTCCTCAATTATGGACCAACTGCAAAAATAAGCCATCTGACTTTCGCTCTTTGGTGTGCAGATACTGCAGGAAAAATGGAAGATTTGACGAAAGAAAAGATGAGCCTCGACACGCATCGCACTTATTTTGGGGCAGGCGGGACAATAGATCTAATTGGTCATCTCCATTGCGACATTCTCAATCAAAACAAACTTCTTCTCAACGAAGTCGAGATGCGTCTTCGGCTCGTACGATCAGAAGATGCTTTCTGCCTTACCTGTATGAATCCCATTAGGACATGCATTTAACATATTTTGGAAGCATTGCTTCTCGTTTGCCGTGCAAAAATAAGCCCCGGCATTTTACTAGCGCACGCGAAAGCTCTTGCACAAGGAACAGCAAAATATCCGATAACAAGAGTCGAGGTCAAATTGCTCACTTTACACGGAAGGGGTTCACGGTGAAACTCTTGATGATATTATTCTTGGACAATTACCTAAAAGAATAATTATCGGTTTTGTCTTAAACAGAGCATCCAATGGAAATAGAGAACCTTATCCATCTAATCTTAAAAATTACAAGATTAATTTCTTGAATCCTAAGAATTTCGTCTCCTTTTTGAAAAAGTTTGATTTTGTGAGGTTCAGAGTCAGGTTATTCTCTGCTAACCTTCTTAGGATTTCATTCAGGTGTTTGAGGTGTTGCTGGTTCGACTTAGAGGTAATTAATTTTTCGTCCACAAACGTAATTATTTGCTCCCCTAGTCCCTGTGGTGAGTGGTCGAGACCTCTGACGAGCACTGCCGTGCTAGTTTTCAGGCCGAATGGTACCACTTCAAACTCGTAGCTTCACCCCCTGTATTATCTTGACCAGTTGATCCCTCTCCTCTTCCGTTAGCTCTTGACTTTTCCCCTTTTTTCGTCACTTTCTTGTCGCATGATGTTCAATGGGAGCTCTTTGTCCTTTACCGTCTCCTCCGTACCCTTTGTATCCTCCTACTCAGCGGTGCCATCTCTCATCTTTTATCTATTAGGCTCAAATTGTAGTCGATCTTCTGACTCCCTGTATTCTTATCCTCTAGGATCCCATCTTGATCGTGGTTCGGCCGTAACTCCCAGTGTTTCCTCTGTGAGTTCTTCTCTTCTATTCGTCAACATGTGAGCAAAGTATGTGGTATCCGGTGTCACGTCAACGTTTTTTAAGATGTTTTTTATTGACGTGGCTCTTGTTCGTTTCCCGTCTCCTACATTTGTTCTTCCTGCTGGTAGTCGAGACTTTCCAGCTCCTGGTGGTTCTCTATCTTCATACTTTGTACTTTCAATGGTTGTTGGTTGGTCTGTTGCCTCCACGAGTTGTTTCCATTAGGGGCTCGTTGGCCCCTCCCACCCCCCAAACTACCGGCCTGTTTGAAAGCAAAGTTTTCGTTGGGGCGGTTTTCTCCTCCGTTCGGTGGTTGCGATTGCCAACCTTTATTATCATTTGTTTGGTTGACTGTTTGTTGGCATTGGTTCCCTGAGTTCTGTGATCACCAGGTATCTGTGTTGCTATAGGTATCTCCATTCGGTAAATTGCCTCTATTTCTCCATTCTTTTTCTTCGGCGTGACAGTTATTCGTATTACCTTTTCGAGCTCTTCTAAGAGCTCGATCAACGATTCTCAGCGAGTTATGCCTCTGACAATAATGGCATACTTAATCTTATCGTTGAAATGGTGCGCTATTTTCCTTACAACATCGCTCTGTATGGGGGCTGGCGCTAGCTCGCTAACGTAAGCGAATATTTTGGTGGCATACTTCACCTTTGACCTTTCCGGCCGAGTTGATAATATCCGAATTCCAGCTTCCTCTTCACTTCATGTTGTATATGTACTCGTACGCTCCAGAAACGCTGCTTGAATTTAGTGATGAAAGTCTCTAGATTGGTGAGTTCATCTTCAATTACGAGCCACCAATCCTTAGACGGGCCCGACAGTGATCTCTCGATTGGGTATTCGTCGCTGAATCGCTGGTATAAATCGTCGCTGAATCGCTCAGCAACTCTTATGTGGGCTGTTTCCAATCTATTAATTTGTGCTTGCATCCGTTTCTCCCTCTCTTCAAGGCCTTGTTCCATGTTTGTTGTTGCCTCTAGGGATCGGCTAATGCCAGTTTCCAAGGCAGACAGTTTCTTCTGCAATTTCCTGTCTCTCTCAGCTACCTGTCGATCCCGTTGTCGCTTTTCCTCCTCTACTATCCTTTGGGTTCGTCTCTCGAGCTCTTCTATTCATTGGTGATGATGTCAATTTTCCTCTTTCTTTTCTCACCTCTGATGAAAATTTCTTTCCTTCTATTCTCCTCTCGATTATTTTGACCTGGGTCCCGCAGCGCATTCTTCTCTTGGAACGTTCACGTGGGTGTAAAGGGCCAGGCTTGGGCCGGTGTCTTTATCGGATATCTCTCCCAGCTTTCACTTGTTGCTGAGGGGTGGGGTCACCATAGTTTTTCTTCACTCCTCCGGGTCGTGTCGTGGCTGCCTTGAGAGGTTAGCTTTGCGCTGTTGCCTCAATACTGAAGCCGTTGTTGCCATCTTGGAAAAGCTGAAAATTGAAGCCTTGGACGCCACCTTGGAAATGCGATCCTGTGTCAGCCATCTTCTCCGTTGCATGGATTCTTAAGGTATGAGGTTGCTCTCCAGCATTGAAGCTATTGTCACTACAAGCCATCTTGGTGAGTGTGTAGCCAATGGGAAATTGCAACCTGCGTCGCCGTCATGGTAGTTATTACTAGTGACTACTAGTGTATATTTCCATCTCTAGTTCCTAGTGACTTTCTTTTATTAATGAATCGCTTTCTTGAATGTGTGTTGATGGAGAACTTTTTCATTTTGAAGACTAAACTCTAAAAATTAGTCACGACTTGGTATTTACATACCAAGTATCAGTTTGGTATTCTTGATTGAACTAACAAATTTGCTTCCTCTTAAAACTTTACAAAACCCATTATATCAAGACCTTGTGGTACCTGCTAGAAAATAATCATCACAGAGGCTGAGTATTGTACTAAGTGTTCAAAATATTTTCATCCCAATTCCAAGTGCTCCACTCATAATGTTTATAATACTGACACTTTGCTAGTCAAGTGTATTGGGCCTTTTGAGAGAATAAATCTCAAGGATAAACAGCTCTCTAAGTCAAGCAGATCTGATAGAAACGAAACTGCATCCTTTAGCTCAAATACAAAAGGAAGCAAAAATGTGACGAGTACTTTTGACTCAAGTCCCGAAATGGAGTCGGATGATAATAATAGCGTTTTGTCGGAGAGTAGAAATCTTTCAAGCAGTCAGTTCGGACAGCTCTTGTCAGAAATTAATGACTGCAAATCTAGTGTATTGTCTATGAAAAAGCATAATGATGGAATATTGACGGACCTTAATGATATAAGGGAAAAAGTAAATTGTCTTCCTGAGATGCAGCTTAAACTCAAAGAGAATAATGCCAAGCTTCAAGCTATCTCGACTCAATATATTGAGCTGAATGCACAAGTTTCGGTACTTACAACAGAAAATGAAGCTCTATGGGACAAAATTATAATAATTCAGAATTGTTTGTTATAAATAATTTTTTTTTTATTGTTTAGTATTTCAGATTAAAGGTCCCTTCAAATAATCAAACATGATTTGCAATTTTAATTGCTATATTTTAGTGTCGATCACAAAATAAATTTCTTTTTCTCAAAAATTTGAAAAAAACTGACTCCAAATTTTTGTTTGCTGTTATTAAATTTTTCTATTGTTTGGTATTTTATATTGAAGGTCCCTTTAAATTATCAAACATGATTTGTAATTTTACTTATTATATTTTAGTGGGTATCTCAAAATCAATTTTTTTTTCCTAAAAAATTTGACAAAAACTGATTCCAAAATTTTCGTTGTTGTTAATCAATTTTTTTTATTGTTTTGTATTTCAGATTGAAGGTCTTGTTGACTTACAAAATACGATTTGCAATTTTGATTGCTATATTTTAGTGGCGATCTCAAAATCAATTTTTTTCCTCAAAAATTTGACAAAAACTGACTCCAAATTTTTG
>JAUMHM010073797.1:0-13947 GCA_032362435.1 Melikaiella ostensackeni
GACAGAAGATCCCAGTAACTTAGAGTTATCAACTCGTAGTGGAGCGGAAAATAATTCAGAAACACCTTCTACTTCATTGAGTGATGATGATGAGGCAAACAGATATCTCATCATGTTAGGTGAAAGAAGTCGAGAACTTGATAATTTGTATGGCGTAAGAAAATTAATGAAGGATAGATTAATGATTGGAGATTCTCTGATAAGTTTCAGTCAGAACTATATTCAAGTGTGTAATTTGAATCTTCCCAACAGTAAAGACTTGCTTGAAATTCTATTTTAAAAAGTACCTGAAGAGTCCTCTCTATAAGTGAAAATGACCTTGAAAATCATAGACAAATTATTACTGCAACAAACGCTTATAAAAGATAGTGAAAATCGTGATAGTAAGGCCCTTAAATATCAAAACTTTATAAAGAAATTGATTCCCACATCTCCATAAAAAATACAGATAGACGAAGTAAAGACCGAAAATCATTAGGTGAAGGTATGATCCCACAATATATTATTGCTAGAGAGGGAAGTCTAATAGATTACGTTTACTGGGATGATCCAAATGAATTGGTAGATCGATTATGCTTACTTTTAGCCTCCCAAATAGCTGGAAATCCAAGTCACACAAATGAAATTATATCGATTCTTGAAGAATTGCGAGAGACCGGAATTATTTAACATATACATGTTGATAGAGGCAAAGAATTTTAAAACTCACATTTCGAAAATCTTATGAAAAAATACAACATAAATTTGTACTCAACATTCCGCAATTTAAATGCATCAATTTGCGAGCGATTTAATGGAACATCAAAAAATAAGATGTGGATGCAATTCAGTTTACAAGGAAATTATAAGTGGTTCGATATATTGAAATATTTAATTTTGTCTTACAATGATTTCAAACACCGGACTATCAGAATGAATCCAAAAAATGTTACTGAACATAATGAGAAAAAAATGGTTGTTTCATGTATATAAAAATTATAATGTGAAACAAGCAGTAAAGAAAACAAAATTCGAAATTGGAGATAAAGTCCGTATAAGTAAATTTAAGCATGTTTTTGAGACAGGCTATACACCAAATTGGACAACTGAAATATTTACTGTAAGTCATGTCAGGAATACAGAACCAGTGACATATATGCTTAAAGATTATCAAAATAACGCCATTTCAGGTAGTTTTTATGAACATGAACTTGCTAATGTTAGGCATCCAGATATTTATCTTGTGGAAAAAGTACGGAAAAAAGTGGAAATAAGTTATTTGTGAGATGGTTAGGTTTTGATGACTCTCACAATAGTTGGATAGATAAGTCTAGTTTGTAAGTCTCTTTGTATTATCAAATTTTTGATGAATAAAGTTGAATATTTTCAAAAAAACTATATCTTTTCACTTATATATGTACTTACCCTTAATCTAGTAAATGTGAAAAAAGATAAATTTGGTTTGAAATTATATTTATTCATATTTTCTTGCTGAGAAAGTACCTGAAATTTTAATGTATGAAGATCCCATTTACACATTTGAGCTTTGGTAATTTCTCAATCACTTCTTCGCAGACATTCTGAGTAGATTCGATAAACGTTTATTCTTCGACCTATTGTCCTTGAAAAATTGACATGCTTTCACCACCATGTTTTACAGATTTCTGCAATTAATCCTTAACTCTAACATCCATCCACACCTCATACACTGACATCCATCCACACCTTAATACTATGGCCTCTCGCGCGCTCTCATCGCCTTGCCTTCCTCGCTTCGCCTCGCATGCATTTCCCTACTTTTCGCCAGTCTCGCATTGCCAAAATTTGCCTCCGCGGTTACTAACTATTTCTTATCTACTATTTACATTATTTACAATATACTTATTACTACTATCTCTTCTCCTTACACATCTTTTTCTTCCCCATTCCTCCTCCTCCTTCCTTCTCTTCTTTTCCATCTTACCCAACACCTCCCTCACCCATGTTACCGCCCTTTTGTCCCCTCTTTTATGCAATAATACCTCCATGTTCATTCCAGTCCCTTCCACCTCCTCGCATTCCTCCAACCAGTGTTCCACCTTTGCATACCCCTTTCCACACAATTCACATACTCTCTTCTCCATAGAAGGCCAGAACCTATTAAAACCATAGAGATAATGTAGATAGAGGCGACAAGCCACCTCGGATTTCGTCGGGTATTTAGAGAGAGAAGAGAGATATCGAGGAGTTCACAGGGTACTGCCACTCTCGTCTCATTTCCCCACTCTCGCGCAGTCTCTCTCATTCCCCTACCGAAATCGAGACGGACGTTTCCACTTACAGAGCGGCTTATGGCTTGTCGCCTCTATATTATCTCTATGATCCTAACGCCCTTCCTGCAGGGCAGTGCGACACCGCTGGCTTCGTTACCTTATCAGCCTGAAGAGCGGTTTATTCTACACATCCCCTTTCGGAGCAGTTGTCATCGTCTTCAGCTTCTGTCGAAGTTGCAGAATTTAATTGAAATGGTTCGACCAGTAGGTGACCTAGTGAAATTAAACCATAATCAACACGAAGATCTTCATATTTTTCTGTATTCATATGCTATTTGTTTGGGAACAAATGACAGAAGCTATCGGAATCGAAGGTAAAAAGTGAGGTGAAAAAGAAATACCGAGTTTGAATGCAGCGACCGTACACGGAGAAGACTGGTATGGTCACAGTGGCTAAAATCATCAAGTTGCATACAATATAGATGCATTGTCCAATTTCGTTATTTAGGAGTCTTCTATCTACGTTGTTAGTTCCAAATGACAAAGTTGCCACAACCACTCGCTTCCAGCTACAGTCTTGTACCACCGGGCTCTATTTGTAGCTCATCCTCTTTTAATTGGTGTCGCTTCTTTCGTGCGAAGTTGGGCATTCTCTTGATATGGTTGTCACAACCACACGCTTTCAGCTACAAGCTTGTGATTCCCACAACCACAGTTTTTTCACCTCATCCTGTTTTGATTGGTACCGCATCTAATTTGGTGGCTTCTTCCACTACCATCGTGTTTGTGGCTCATCCTCTTCTATTGGTGCACACAGTTGCACAGATTCACGTGCGGTATCGCACATCACGTCGCGTCACCTACCAGACCCGACGCCATCATATTCGACCGCCTGTCAAATTGTTTCTTATGTGCTGACATATTTGAATATTAACCGTTGATGAATAATGGCGAATCAAAGAGAAATGTATGCAGAATCTACAGGAATGCAAGATTTTCTGAATGGATGTATGGATAACTGACAATTTCATATATAAGCGCGTATAAGAATTAGCTTGGACATCAAGATTTCCAATATGTGATGTTGACAGATCTTGTCACCCAATTCCTTTTTATGCTTGCATGCTTCTATAATTTAAATAAAACTTATGGATAATTAATGCAGATGATTCTTCTATTCGATTAGCAATGCTGGTTGTAACAGATACATCTTCTTTATGAGAACGTTTACTGTGTGATTGTGACAACCACATCCTATTAAAAATAACTTTCACTGTGTAGTTGTGGCAACCATACATTATTAGAGAGAACTTCCAGTGTGTGGTTGTCACAACCACAGTGTACGGTTGCGACAACAACATAGTTGAGACCTTATAACTACACTCTTATACAAACAGTCATGTGGTTGTAGGAACCAAAGTTGTAGTTGTACCATATTTTACTATTTCTTGTGGTTGTGACAACCATATTTATGGACCTTATTTTCACACAGTTTTCTCCGTGTATAACGCGTCTCAAGTTTCAGCACCAAAATGGGTTATTTAGTGTTTCTAAGTTATTTTTTGAGGCTAGGGACGAACGGTTACCTGATGGATTATAACAAACACTTGATTTGTAATCAACGATCTCAAAAACAAGAGAGTACCTTTTTCTCAAGGGTTTTAGTCACCACGGTTTGAACTTTCAACACCAAAATGGGTGATTTTATTGTTTTTGAGATATTTTTCGAAATTAGAAACAAACGATGATCCGATGGTAGTAAGCGGACACCAGATTCGGATTCACTGACCCCAAAAATATGAAGATACACTTTTTTCCGAAGATTTTATTCACCAAATCGATCCTTATCTGTTTTTTTGACGTTAGAGACTGAGACCTGACTGGGTTAAACGGACTCCAGATTCGGATTCGGCGATGCCAAAAACATATGAGTATGGTGGTCTAGTTCACCGTACATGACACTTCTTTTTGTGTTCCCGTGTTATCCGAATTGTATAAAACTCATTTTTTTCGGGTTTTCTGAGTAAAAAATGTCAAATATTTTATATCAAATTCAAATTTAAGAATATCTCCATTTTTTCGAGTTTTCCAAAAATATTTGCTAGGCTTTCTCTTTACTACTAAAGGACTGAATACACTGAGCCAGAGCTCAGTCCCATTCCAACAAGAAATTGCTTATGATCACTTAACATGGACTCCACCAAGTAGAATATCCTAGAAACGATTTTTGAACGTAAATATCAAAAGGCGTCCTTTAAACAATACAAAAAACATCCCATGTCAGGCCAAATAACGTTCTAAGAACGTCCAACTTTCCAAATGTCCTAAAAACGTTAGAAGCGTTTGAAAAGGTTCTACTTTTAATTCTTAATTTGCAGGTTTTTTTTTTAAATTTTAGTCATCGGAGAAAAAGAGTTTTAGAAATTTCTGTCAAAGACTCAGGAAAGTGAAAAAAGTCTTACAAAGTTTCTTACCAACGCATTTTCAAATTCAATGAAAAATTTAAAAATTAGGTATACCATTTTCAGAATGCTCAAAAAGTACCAGAAATCATGTTTCATATATATCAAGACATTTCAATGCAAATTTTTAGTAGATATCGAATATAATTATAAATTGGCCCAATGCAATTTCTTGAGTAGACCCAAATTGAAAAAGTTTGGTCATTTACAAAATGATGATTTTTTTGAAGGGATCCACAAGTTATGATGACGATTTTTAGTAGATTTGAAGAACGTTTTTCGATTAAACACAATTTTCAAAAGTTCTAAGACCTTTAAAGTTTTTAAAATCTAATGCCTTAAAATTGAAAGTTCAATCTTACGAAACTGCACCCCTCCAATTTTTTTTCTCATTGATAGAAACTCACTGGAGATTTTTGAAAATTGTTTAAAAAGTTTTAGTGGTGCCGGAAAGTTTTTAAAACTTTACAAATTAAGAAAAAAATCATTTATTTTATTGGCACAAAAAGCGGTATGAAAATTATTTTTGTGTCTTTTTTTTAATCTGAATAAAATTTTCGAGCACCGTATTGTTACGCAAAATTGTATATATTGTATGAGCAAATGCTAAGACCAACGATTTTTTATTTTTGATAAAAATATAATGGAAACCATATATACAGGAAACTTTCATTTTTCTCGTAATTCCGTGTGCAAAGCATGTATTGTAAAATTACATTACGTTTTGGTAATAAACTTCCAATACATTTATTGTGAAAATACAATAGAAATTTTTAACAGTGTAGGGTTCTATTTTGTGAAATCAAACTTTGAATTTGCATGCGCCGCACTAATATTTGATTGGTGTAAAGACTTATCAAAATATAAGAAAACTTCTTCATCTTACATTTTCTCATTTTGTCTGCTTTATTTCTCAAACAGGTTTAAAATTTGTCGGATGGAAAAACAATCTTCAGTTTCAAATTATGATCATAGTTCGAAATGGGCTTGAGAACGAATGGAAATCTCATAAATTTTCATTTAGAAAAACACTATTATTAATTTCTATCATCTTAAAAATTTCTGCGATTTAGATTTAAAATTATAAATTTTTGAATGCACAATTCTAGGAAAGTTTAATTTCCGAGGCCACAAGCTTTAAATTGTTCAGCTTCGAACCTCAAATTTTAAAACATCTGTTTTAAATGCTTTTAACATTTTGAACGCTTCATGAGGAACGTTACTAATTTTAAAATGTACAATTGGTTCAGTTCTAGAGATATTCAAATTTAAATTGCACAATCTTGAAGCAGACTTCTGACTTCACATTATACATACATCTCTCAGAACAATAAATAAAAATTCATTCAGTTTTTAAAAAACTTGGATATCGATAAATCAATATCGAGGCGATTTGTAAATCTGTGATACTTTTTGGACTGTCTTAATTTAAATAAAAATATAGGCTAGAATTGAGTCTTATGGTTCCAGACTAGTTTTTAGCGGAACTGGTCTCCTTTGAATCACACCTTGAAACAAGACCACTTTTGGGTTTGAATAGAGACATATTTGCTGTGCTTCGATTCTTAAGATCCACTCCCATAAAAAAAATCTTGCTCACACTATGCAGTAAATTGTGTTTATATTTTCAAAAGTATTACATAAATTTCAATCAATTTTGATTAAAAAATGTTTCTATTAGAAATTTCAAGTTTTGCATAAATTAGTTGTTATTGTTTCCAGGTGGTCTGGTTGCGCTGGTTCCAACAGAAATCTGGCCACTTGAACTTCCAGCAGAATTGCCGTCAGTTGAGCGCAACAATTGGTATAATCTTAGTGGGCTTACAAAGGTCATAATATTGCGGTTATTTTCACGTATTATAACAAGTTGGGTACCTAAATATACGAGTATTGCATGAAAAACATTGTTCAAATCCACTGTTCCAATTATATAACCATCTCTTACTACTGCATAACCTGGAGTGACGTGAGGTCGCGGTAGTGGAGCAGGATCAGCACGAGGGCGTGGGGAGTAAATCTGCGAACTTAATTCTGAAAAAAAAACAATAAAAATAAACGTGAATTTCAATGGGAAGTGTTAATTTTTGCATGCTGTTCTCAGCTGAGAATTGAGTCGAACAAAATCCGACTCGAATAAACGCGTGAGTCATGAGTCGAATTTTCGACGACTCAAGCTGTGATCAAATTGAAAAAATTATAAATTTCGAACCAAGCCATCAGTTTTGATTGAGTCAAGTTTTATTGACCCGACGCGTAGAACAAATAATAAATAAATCGGTTTTTTAATTCGAATTATTAATTTTTATGTGCTATTTCATCTTAACGATATATCGGAATATACCTGCTGGAAGAAAAAGATGGTAAGGAATAAGAGAACTCCATGTCGAAGTTAAAAAAAACCAGTGATATGCATGAGACGAATTAAATGGACTATAATCCGACTCAACTCAGCTGAGAATTGAGTCGCACAAAATTCGACTGGAATCAGCGCGTGAGTCATGAGTCGAATTTTCGACACCGTCTCAAGCTGTGATCGAATTGATAGAATTCTTAATTTCGAACCGAGCCATCAGTTTTCATTGAGTCGAATTTTAATGAACCGACGCATAAAATGAATAATGAATAAATCGTTTTTTTCGGAATATTAATTTTCACATGCTATTTACTGAACAGGTTGGTATACAATTTTAGCGATATATCGGGAAAATCCTGTTGGAAGGAAAAGATAGCAAGGAATAAAAGAAGTCCAAGTCGAATTTTAACAAACCAGTCATGTGCATGAGTCGAATCAAATCGACTATGATTCGATTCGACTCAGCTAAAAAATTGAGTCGAACAAAATCCGACTCGACTCAGCGCGTGAATCATGGGAGTCATGACGCGTGAATTCGACACTCACTCAAGCTGTGATCGAACTGAAAAAAGTCTAAATTTCGAACCGAGTCATCAGTTATAATTGAGTCGAATTTTATTGAGCCGACGCATAGAACAAATAATAAATAAATCGGTATTTCAATTCTAAATATTAATTTTTGTGTGCTACTTTATTGAACAGATTGGTATACAATTTTAACGATATATTCAAATAACCCTGCTGGAAGAAAAAGACAGGAAGGAATAAGAGAATCATATTCAAACTTCACAAGAACCAGTAATGTGCATGAATCGAATTAGATCGACTATAATCGACTCAGCTGAGAATTGAGTCAAACAAAATCCGACTCATCTCACCTCGTGAATCATAAGACGAATTTTCGACACCGGCTCAAGCTGTAATCGAATTGAAAAAATTCTAAATTCCGAACCTAGCCATCAGTTTTGATTGAGTTGAATTTTGTTGAAAAGTCGCATAACACAAAAAATAAATAAATCTGTTTTTTAATTCGAAATATTAATTTTTATTTGCTATTTTATTGGACAGATTCGTATACAATTTTATAGATATATCGAAATAACTTTGATGGAAGAAAAAGATAGCAAGGAATAAGAGAAGTCCATGTCTGATTTACATAAAACCAGTAACGTGCACAAGTCGAATTAAATTGACTATAATTCGATTCGACTCAGTTGAGAATTGAATCGAACAAAATCCGACACGACTCACCGCGTGAGTCATGAGTCAAATTTTCGACACCGACTCAAGCTGTGATCGAATCGGAAAATTCCGATTCAACTCAGCTGAGAATTGAGCCGAACAAAATCCGACTCTTCTCAGCGCGTGAATCATGAGTCGAATTTTCGCCACCGACTCAAGCTGTGATCAAATGGTAAAAATTCTAAATTTCACGTCGAGCCATCAGTTTTGATTGAATCGAATTTTATTGAACCGACGCATAAAACAAATAATAAATAAATCGGTTTTTTAAATCAAAATATTAATTTTTACGTGCTTTTTTATTGAACGGATTGGTATACAATTTTAACGATATATCGAAATGCACCTGCTGGAAGAAGAAGATAGAGAGGAATAGATGAACTACATGTCGATTCCGAAAAAAACGTAAATGTGCATGAATCTAAATGAATAGACTATAATAATCCGATTCAACTCGGCTCAAAAATTGAGTCGTATAAAACAAATAATAAATAAATCGGATTTTTCAACCGGAATATTAATTTTTACATGCTATTTCATTGAACAGATTGTATGTAAAACAATTTTAACGATTATCGGTATGACCCTGCTGAAAGAAAAGGATGGAAAGGAATGAGAGAACTCCATGTCAAAATTTAAAAAAACCAGTGATATGCACGAGACGAATTAAATGGACTATAATCCGACTCAACTCAGCTGAGAATTGAATCACACAAAATTCGACTCGTCTCAGCTCGTGACTCATGAGACAATATTCCGACACCTAGTCAAGCTGTGGTTGAATAGAAATAATGCCATTCGACTCAGCTGAGAATTGAGTCAAAAAAATCCTACCCCACTGAGCGCGTGAGTCATGAGTCGAAGTTTTGACACCGACTCAAGCTGTGATCGAATCGAAAACTTCCGATTCCACTTAGCTAAGAATTGAGCTGAACAAAATGCAACTCAACTCAGCGCATAACTTATGAGTAGAATTTCCAACACCGACTCAAGCTGTGATCGAATGAAAAAAATCCGATTCAACTAAGCTGAGAATTAAGCCGAACAAAATCCGATTCGTTTCAGCTCGTGACTCATGAGTCGATATACTGACACCTAGTCAAGCTGTGATCGTATGGAAAAAATGCGATTCAGCTCAGCTGAGAATTGTGTCAAAAAAATCCGACCCCTCTCAGCACGTGACTCATGAGTCGAACTTTCGACACCGACTCAAGCTGTGATAAAATTGAAAAAATGATAAATTTCGAACTGAGCCATCAGTTTTGATTGAGCCGAAATTTATTAAACCGACGCATAACACAAATAATGAATGAATCGGTTTTTTAATTAACAATATTAATTTTTACATGCTAATTTATCGAGCAGATCGTATACGATTTTTACCATATAACGGAATGACCCTGCTGGGAGAAAAAGAAAGGAATAAGGGAACACCATGTCAAATTTACAAAAACCAGTGATGTGTGTGAGTCGAATTGAATCGACAATAATCCTATTCGACTCAATTGAAAACCAAGTCGAACGAATTCCGACTCGACTCAGCGCGTGAGATATGAGTCGAACTTTCGACACTGAATCAAGCTGTGATCGAATTGAAAAAAATTTTAATTTCCCACCGATCCTTCACTTTAGATTAAGTCGAATTTTATTGCATCGATTCAACTCAGCTGAGAATTGGATCGAACAAAATCCGACACTACTCAGCGCGTGAGTGAAGAGTCGAATTGTTGACACCGACTTGAACTGTGATCGAATTGAAAAAATGCTAAATTTCGAAGCGAGCCATCAGTTTTGATTGAGTTGAATTTTGTTGAACCGACACATAGAACAAATAATAAATAAATCAGTTTTTTGATTCGAAATATTGATTTTTATTTGCTACTTCATTGAACGGATTCATATACAATTTTATCGATATATCGAAATAACTCTGCTGGAAGAAAAAGATAGCAAGAAATGAGAGAACTCCATGTCGTATTTAAATGAGACCAGTGGTGTGCGTGAGTCGAATCAAATTGCCTATAATCCGATTCAACTCAGCTGAGAATTGAGTTGCGCAAAATTCGACTCGACTAAGCACGTGACTCATGAGTCGATATTTCGACACCTACTCAAGCTTTGATCGAATCGAAAAAATCCGATTCGACTAAGCTAAGAATTGAGTCGAACAAAATCAGGCTCGATTCAGCGCGTGAATCACGAGTCGAATTTTTGACACCGTCTCAAGCAGTGATTGAATTGTAAAAGTTCCAAATTTCAAACCGAGCCATCAGTTTTGATTGAGTCGAATTTTATTGAACCGACGCATAGAACAAATGATAAATGAATCGGTTTCTTGAATCAAAATATTAATATTTACGTGCTATCTTATTGAACAAATTGGTATACAATTTCAACGAAATATCGGAATGACCCAGCTGGAAGGAAAGATAGGAAGGAATAAGAGAACACCATGTCAAATTTGAAAAACCAGTGACGTGCACTAATCGAATCAAATCGACTATAAACCGATTCAACTCACCTGAGAACTGAGTCGCACAAAATCCGACTCGACTCAGCGCGTGACTCATGAGTCGATATTTCGACACCTACTTAAGATGTGATCAAATGGAAAAAATCCGATTTGACTTAGCTGAGAACTGAGTCGAACAAAATCATGAGTCAAATTTTCGACACTGTCTCAAGCACTGATCGAATTGAAAAAATTCTAAATTTCGAAATGAGCCATTAGTTTTGATTGAGTCGAATTTTAATGAACCGACGCATGGAACAAATAATAAATAAATCGGTTTTTCAAATCGAAATATCAATTTTTGCATGCTATCTTATTGAACAGATTGGTAAACAATTTCAACGATATATCGGAATGACCCTGCTGGAAGGAAAAGATAGGAAGAAATAAGAGACGACCATGTCGAATTAAAGAAACGAGTGATGTGCATGAGTCGAATCAATTCGACTATTATCCGATTCAACTCAGCTGAGAATTCAGTCGAACGAAATCCGACTCGACTCAGCGCATGACTCATGAATCGAATTTTCGACACCGACTCAAGTTGTGATCGAATTGAAAAAATTCCAAATAACAAATAATGAATAAATCGGTTCTTTAATTCGAAATATTAATTTTTACATGCTATTTCATTAAATAGATTGGTATTTAATTTAGGCGATATATTGAAATAACCCTGCCGTTTGATGTTATGTTGGTGTATCGATCACAAAAACCGATTTATTTATTATTTGCCTTATGCGTCGTTCCAATAAAATTCGACTCAATCTTAACTGCTGGCTCCGTTCGAAATTTAGAATTTTTTCAATTCGATCACAGCTTTAGTCGGTGTCGAAAAATTCGACTTATGAATCACGCCGAGATGTCGGTTCTGAGTCGAGTCGAATTATTTTGCACATCATTAACAAAAACCAAAGAATCATCTCACCGATTTTTGTTAATCTTACGAAACATATGTAACATTGAAAAAAAAGAAACATCTTAGGTAGTTTCCTCTGAATTTTTAATTTTTCGTAAAAAAAATGAAATTTTTCCTAATAATTGGTACCGTTGTTTTAAGAAACTTCTCGTATTAGCAATAGGGTCTTATGATTATGCAACATAACATGCAGTAAACAATATAACTATGAGATTGGCAAACGTTTCGACCAGGCCCCCCACGCCTCAATGCCGCCGGTAGCAACACATTCGCCACACTAATAAAAACATCTTGGCAGTGATAAGCATGGTATGTTTGTATGCCACTGTTATTTACTGGCAAGCGTAATAGTTTCTTCCGAATAAAACATTTTATTTCAAAATGATTTTTCCATATATTTTCAATTTTCAATTTTTTAAAGGTATTTTAAGAATAAAAGGATTCCCGCACGCCGAAAGCCACAGTATAAATTGATCCTTGTACACATCGGGATTCGGAAAATGGAAAAAAGGACCTCGCTTGGATCGGCAAGAAAGAATTACGCACGTTCTACCCACATTTATCTGAGAACATGATTTTTCCGTTCATAAAATATTTAACTACACAATTACAGTTTTCATTATTGAAATTTGATGTTAGGAATTGAGGTTAGGAACACAAAAAATCGAGACTATGCATTTCTAAAAAATAAAATCAACTTCCATTCCCAAAAATATTGATACTTACTTTACATGAATCTTCTGACCATCAATTTAACCTAATTTTGAATTATTTTGTTTTACGTTTTTCCCCAGTTCTCACTTCCGTCAAGCACACGTTGTGCGAATTTATCGTGCATGTGGATGTGTGCTCATCATTGACATGAAAGCTTGCTTGTGTTGTGGCACATGTGGTGCCCCCGGCGGTCATGTACCAGTACTTCGTACACAAGTAGCCCAAAAACTTCGTCACGAAAAATGCATTGAGGCTTGGAAAGCCTGGTTTCGACCTCGGATAGGGGCCCTCTTCAGTGTCAAGTTATAAAAATTAAGAATGCATCAAAAACTTATGTGTATGTCTTCCACGTTCGGTTTCCTCCTCTCCACCACTCCCTCTCTCCTTATGTGTTTGATCTTATCGCTGTAGAAGGTCAAGTGAATTTTGTGACTGTTAAATAGTAATCCAAGAAACACAATTTTCACTGACACTTTATGCAGCAACAATCACAAAATTGTTTGAATTTGGAAGGAAGTTGAAATATAGATGAAAGGCACAACCGAGTGTAAAATTAAAAAAGGGAATTAATTTTTGTTTTTCAAGGTTAGCTATCGACGTGAATACGAGTATTTTGACAGCCGCTCTGTATAAGATCACGCCGAAAACTGAAAAAAACATTCTCAGAGGTCCTATATAGTTTAATGACTTTCAAAATTCGAAGAAAATCGAAGGAGAATTACTTTAGCTTTTTCAAAAGGTTCGTGGTAGTGAGGCCGACTGTCTTCGCATAACCTGACACTCGAGCCACTTGGGAACACGGAGGTCAGTAGCCCACTTGTTCTCAAATTTGTTATCTCTTTATGACAGGGTAGTATATTTTTGAAAGATTTTCCACGCCGGTTCTCAAATTGACCGAATGATCATTACTAGCAATGTTACACATTTCAAGCACCATACGTTTACGATAATGGTCCTCATTCGCTAGAATTTTTGCGTTCTCAAAATCAAAAAAAGGTGATCTTCCTGTATATTATGTTTCGTAAGCGCGGTCTGTTTGTTAGGTTTGTTATTAATGCCGTCCCTGTGTTCCTTTACCCGCACTCCTAAATGACGTCTCGTTTGACCGATACAAGCCGCTCTACAATTTTGGCTTTTGCACCAAATGCCGTAAACAATATTGCTGTTGTCCAATCCATTTGGTTTATCTTTCGTAGGCCCCAAGACCGTTGCAAGATCTCTCTAGTTTCTAAACGCCACAGTTATGTCGTAATACTCAAAAATTCTCGCGATTCGCTCGGATAACCCTTCTACGTACGGAATACTAATAAAAGACGTAATTTCTACATTTGGAACTATTTGATCAATTCTACACTGTTCTTTCGTGCTAGGATATTTAATCTGGGATTGATGTTCTTTCTACACGGAGAAAAAGATCGTGTAAATACAATACGCGCTGTGTTGTGTGGCGACCGTTTAGAATTAACACGGCATCGTCTAGTTTCTACCGGGAGCTACTGATTTTCTTATATTCC
>JAUMHM010073807.1:0-13947 GCA_032362435.1 Melikaiella ostensackeni
TTTTCAATTATGAAATCATTCAGTTTACAATGTGCAATTGTAAAATCTTTTACCATAAAATTTTTCATTTTAGATCTTCATTTTTAAAGGTACATTTTTAATTAAAAGAATTTAAAAATTTAGTTTTAAAGAATTAAGAAAAAATGAACAGCGTTTGAAATTGAAATTTTTGACAAAAAACGTTTCAAGTTAATTAACTGTAAATAAAAATAATTAATGATTCTTAATATTAAACTGTATTTCGATTTTTCGAAATTAAACAATAATTCATTGATTCCACAGGACGATTCTGAATCTGTTGTTCCAAATTAAACAATTTACCGTTATTAACCTTCAAAATCATTAGCTTTATAATTAAATTCTTTTATTAAATTTCAACTCATATTCGAATGTTGTTTCATTTTAAAATGTTCTTTTTTTAACCCATTCAATTTAAACATTTTCAATTATAAAAAGGAATTTTTCTAATAGTTAGCAATGTTTGACTGTTCATTTGAAAGGTGTAAATATAAATGAGATATTTAAAACTGAACAATTTGAAATTGAATTGTTTAAAACAGAAAGTCTTCAACCGTTAAAATTTCACAGAGCTAAACTTAAACTTTGAATGTTAAAATGTTACTTCACTGTTTTATTTTTAAAAAATTTTTATTCGTGAGTGAATTTGTTAAATTTTGATGCATAAACAACACTTAAACAATTTTTCATTCAGAAGAAACTCAAGTAAGTTGAGGAGATATTTAGAAGTTTTGAAAAGTTTCAAGCTTAATTCAAAACTTCAAAAGATTTTAAAAGATTTAAATTAAAATATAGATTTTTGAAGATTTCGAAATAAAATGTTGAAGCTTTTTAAGGATTTTGAACGGTTTGAGGATAACAAAAAATTTTCTTAAGATTCCTGGGAAAATTTTTAATGTTTTATTTTATTTTGAAAAATTAAATTTGAAATGAATACTTGAATGAACACTTCAACTATAAATTCTATCAATTTTCAATATTTCATCATTTAATTTTAACTTTATGCACTGAAAGTTCCACTTAAGTCAGACTTTGGTTCTTGCCTTAAATGGCCTTGGACATAAAGCGCACCGACTTCAACGTCAACAATCAGGTCCGTATGAACCATTTCTATGTGATTTTCGTTCGCAGTAAAAAATATTAATTTAATTTCTTTAAATGTTTCTTTGTTTAAAGGATAAACGCTGCCTCTTGTTTTCCTGCGACATTTTTGTAACACATAACGTAAACACTGAAAGCGAATGACGAGAAGAGCGGACCGTGTTAACTGATGAAACTATGCGCTTGTGTGATACAGTCCGCTTCGTTAGTGCGGTACTGGACTTTAAGTGTAGTTCTATAAATTCGGTGCACAAGATACAATAAAATGATTGATGAAAAAATTGTTTGCCTAAATAGTATCTACAAATTATTTCCTACTATTTTTCGATAAATAACTGTGATCCCGGACCAAGATATAAAAATTAATATAATATAAATTTATTTTAATAGAGATCAACATAAGATGGAAAATTTTGCGTTATTGATATACTTTAATCGAGTGCGATGTGCGAGATACGTGATGAGAATGTTTCTTTATAGACGAAGGAGCTTCAACAGAAAAAAAAGAATTCAAAAATTACCAAATTAAAGTTGTCAGCGGTTTGACCTTTAATTTTAAAAAGTCAGTGCAAAAATATTGAGGAAGTATAAAGACCGAGCGTCGAAAGATATTGTTTGAACAAATAAAAATTGCTATTGTGATTCGATTTTTTAAAAATTTTATATATTTGATTTACAATCAAAGCCACCTTCAAAAATCTTTATAAATCTGTTAAACAAGAGTCTCTTCTTGATTGCGTCATCACTTTTAATCAGCAGGCTTTGCGCAACATGTTTTTTTAAAAGACTGGAGCTTAAAATGATAAGAAAGTAAATTTTATGATGTGTAATCTCATATGAAGTGACTGAGCTCTTTTTGTTGTAAAGATATTCAAAATTATTTTTTATATTACTTACAAAAGATTAAGAACATTCTCTGTAGCATATTGATACATTATTATATTATTTCTATCATTTTGATGTTTTGGTAAGAAATGAAAATTAGACATTTTTCACAGTTTTATTTCTATTTATTCAAAATAAATGCTCGATCATTTAATTATAGACAAACATGTATAATGAAATTCCTGTTTTCTCCTTTCTGACAATTCTTCGAACTGCGTGTCTTCAGGTTCTTTTATGTATGAGAGTTCTCATTGACATCTGAAAGAAGCAAAAATTGAAATATCTATATTATATTAACATGTTTGATGTTTGTTTTTTGGTTTCCTTTTGCTCTTCTACAATATTTTTTTTCATGAATGTGAATTGAACAATCCTTTCAAAATTTTAGATCAACACATTTTAAAAACACAAATTCTACTATTTGTCCAAGATTTTACGATTTAAAGAAAATATGAAAAGATAGAGTGATATTAATACAACAGATATATCGAAAGGTCTCAGAACTTCTTTAATGAAGTTGGCAAAATATACCTTAATCTGGGGCTAAGCGGTGCATGTGGGGGAAAGCGGCGCACCCTCGATTCTGCATTTCTGAATGCTCTGTTCGCTTCTTCTAGGTGAAAAATATGAACGCTTGCAACTAACTATTGTAAAATTTCAGTTAAAAAACTTAGAAGAAGCAATATCGCGTTTTAAATACGGAATTAATAGTGCGCCGCTTTCCTCACATTTGCGCCCCTTAGCCCCGACTCACGGTAACTAGAAACATTCTTTAGACTTCAAATTCAACTAATTTTATTAAAGACGATTAATAGAAATACAAATGTTTAAAGATACGCAACATGATATTTAAAATATTTACCAGATGTTGCAAAACAAGTACCAGGACCAACTACTAAACACACGTCAGGATCGCAGCAATTCTTCTCCACGGTATATGGTTGATCGAAAGCACATATAGGGGCAGTAGCTAGACAATCGGAACCATCTTCAGCTAAAACCGCGAAAAAAATCATGCTTAATAAAGCGAACAAAATTATTACTCTGCAAGACATTTTTCTTGTCAACTATTCTTTTTTCACTTAGGTGGTTGCTTTTATCTAGTCTGATTCTTATCATGAAAACAATAAAAGTGGGCCAAGTTTAGGCAATATTTACAAGAGTACTTGTTCTTGATGAAGCTTATATCCCGTTGTGAAATACAGATTATTTTCCACAAAAATCTATTTTTTTACATAGCTATACTAATTCTTCAACTTGATTCCATACTGATAAGTTATTATTATTTTGCATAATCATATTTTAATTTGTACTCATTTGACCAATTCTTTTTAACTATATATATTTTCTGAGTTGCGAGTGTGCTGCTGCAATCCTTCCCTCTGAAAAATTTTTTCTGGCTACTACCTTGCTTTGGTTGAAAATCCAACTATTATTAGTGGACAATTCATATTTCTTGGTTACAAATTTTATAATTTGGTCAAAAAACTTAATTAATTTGTTTAAAATTCATCAATTTTTTAAAAAAATCATTCTATTCAGGTGAAAATTTGTCTTTTTGGGTTGAAAATTTAACTATATTGGTAGAAAACTCAATTATTTGGTTAAAAATGAACTTTTTTGTTGAAAATTCATTTTTTCGGGTTAAAAATTCAACTGTTTTGTAAAAAATTCGCATTATTGGCTAGCAATTTCAACCATCTGGTTGATTCTTTTTTCTCTCTTGACTGAAAATCGAAGTCTTTTGTTGAAAATTCATTTTTTGGTTAAATTCAACTATTTTTTTATTCAAAATTGAAATATTTTTCGATGAAATATTAACTATTACATTTTTCGTTGAGAATTCATATTTTTTGTTGAAAATTGATTTTCAATTGAAAATTTAACTATTCCATTTATGGTTGAAAATTTATCTTTAGTTGAAATTTTATGTATTTTCTTGGAAATTCGTCTTTTGTTGCTGAACAATTAATCTTCTGAATTCAAAACTCATCTCATTATATCTTTTTTAGTTGAAAGTGGGACTACTTGGTTAAAAATTCATTTTTTTTTTTTAAGATTAATCAGTTTAGTTGAAAATTCATTCTCTTTCATTGAAAATTGAACTAACTTGTTAAAATCATTCGTATGAAACATTAATTTTTTCAACTAAAAATTTCACTGTTCCATTTTTGGTTTGAAATTTATATTGTTTTTTAGCTGAAAATTCAAGTATTTTGTTGAAGATTCGCCTTTTTTGGTAGAAAATTAATCTTCTAAGTTTAAATTCATCTTTTTGGTTAAAAATTCAACTATTTGGTTAAATTTTGAACATTTCTGTTAAAAATTCATTCTTTTTTTTGTGAAGATTTAGCTATTTTGTTGAAAATTCGCGTTTTTTTTTTTGGTTAAACATTAATTTTTAACTAAAAATTTGCCTTTCTTAGTTGCAAACTTAACGACTTGGATAAAAAATAAACTTCTCTGTTAAAAATTTATTTTTTTAGTTGATAAATCATCATTTTATTTGAAAATTTATCTTTTGGGTAAAAAATCTACCAGTTTGGTTGAAAATTCGTTCTTTTTGTTGAAAATATTTTTTAGCTGAAAATTTAACTATTCCAGTTAAAAATTTATCATTTCAGTTGAAAATTCATCAACTTTGAAGAAAATTCGTCTTTTTGGTTAAGAATTGAACTATTCTGTTAAAAACTCGTCTTTTTTGGTTGAGTTTAATTGTTTTTGATTTATGTTTAAATTTTTTTCTGGTTGAAATAACAACTGTTTGGTTAAAAATTGATTTTTTTTTTAGTTCAGAAATAAACTATTGGTTGATAATTCATGTATTTTGTTACAAAATTCAAAGTCTTTGAAAACAATTTCTATTGATCTTAGGATGTTGTAAATCTTCGTGGAGTGGGTGTCGTAATTAGATAAATATAAAGAAACACTTCTAGAAAGAAAAAAATTAATTTCCACATATATAGAGATTTATAGCCCAGGATAGGACCCTGCGGTGGTTGTTTGACCAACTTTTTATATATATTTATTATATATTATATATTATATCACATATTATTATTATTTTATTTCATTTTTAATTTATTTTATTATAATATTATATAATATATTATATTATATATTATGTATTATATATTTATTTATTTGCGCGTGTGTGTGTAATATAATATAGTTCTAAACCACAAAAGTATCTAAAAAAGGATTTTTTTTTGCAAAAGTAACTAAGAAAAGGTAAACTTCTGAATCAGCAATGATAACGATAACTAGTTCCTTTTAAAAAGTAACTTACCCATCACTGAATCATATATAATCGACCTCCAAGGTGTTTCATGATTTATCATTGAGTTGTCCCGCTCCCAGTTTTTGGATGCATGAATTTCAGTATCGGAATTAGACAAAATCAAAGCTTCTATAATTAATTAACATAATTAATTTGTATTGTTTCGTTCACCTCCTGTATACGATTTTTTCATGATACTGCATTAACACAAATTGTTCTATTTCTTCAAGACTTTACGATTCAAAGAAAACACTAAAAGATATGGTGATAAAGGCATACTGAAATTTATAAAACTTATCCAATCGTTTGAGCTGGGAGAAAAAAATTTGTAGGGTGGCATCCGAAATTCGATTGAGCGAAATGCACACTTGTTTGGAAAAATTTGAATATCTCAAACCTGCGATGTCTTCAAATTTAATCAAAGAAACATTCGCCTTCATGGAAAAAAAGTTTTTCGTGGTATTTGAAGCATTTCCAAATCGCAAAGAAAATAAAAACTTCAAAATTACAGCAAAATTTTGCGTAAAGAAAAATAATAGAATGTTTCTTCGATTCTAGCTTAAGAAATTTCAGGTTCGACATATTTAACTTTTTCTAAACAAGTGTGCAATTAACTAGATCCAAAAAAACATGTGTTTTTGTACATTTTTATGAATTGTAAATTAATGAAAATTTCCAATGTCTAGTATTTTATTACTGTTTACGAGCGAAAAATGTGCATGCAACAAAGCTATAATTTTTGAACTCATACGAAATTTTTTTTTAATTTTCAAATCCAAAAACCCAATAGAAGATATAAACCGATTACAATTTTTTTCTTTACTTTTTTCGGATGCCAATCCACAAACAGTAAAAAACCCTTTTTGGAAAGGAACTAACGAATTTGATGAAAGAGAAGTTTAAATTAAAAAATGAGTCTCTTATCTGAATTCCATCATCAAAGAAGTGAGGTAAAATAGATTGAGAGAGTAAATAATTCTTGTTTTTCCATTCTTAAGCAGTAATTGATAAATAAGTTAGCTCGGTGGAGATGACGTAGTCTGTTTAAAAGTTTCACAATATTGCATTGTTATTGTTTTACTAAAGTTAAAAATGTTTCGCAATTACGTGCTTTTATTAAATTTTTCTACTTGTTGCGTTTCCCATTTTTATAACCTTCTTTATTTATTATACATAGCTCTGAATAAATTAATATATTTTCACTGAGCAATTATTTATATTATTCCACTATCAAATTACTAATTACCTACTAATCTTTAGTGGCTCGCTTTTCCCTAATTGAATTAGTAGAATTTTACTAGCAGTTAGTGGAAATTCTTAAAATTAGATTTAGTGACTTTTCAATGACAAAATTATGCATAGTTTTGTTGAAAATTAGTCGTTCTAGATTGAAAATTTATCTATTTTGGTAGAAAATTCAATTATTTGGTTGAAAATTAACCTTTTTGTTAAGAATTCATATTTACGGGTTAAAAATTCAACTGTTTTGTAAAAAAATTTGCCTTTTTGGCGGGTAATTTCAACAATCTGGTTGATTTCTCCTTCTCTCTGGACTGAAAATTCAACTCTTTTGTTGGAAATTCATTTTTGGTTGAATTAAACGATTTTTGATATAAAACTGAAATCCTTTTTAGTTAAGATTTCAACAATTACATTTTTCGTTAAGAATTCCTTTTGTTTCTTTGAAAATGCATTGTTTAATTAAAAATTTAAACTTTTCCATTTTTGGTTGAAAATGTGCTCATTTTATGTGAAAATTCGTCTTGTTTTGGTAAAAAATTTCATTGAAAATTTAACTATTTTGTTGAAAATGCAATTGTTTTGTAAAAAATTCGTCTTTTTGCTTGAAAATACTACTGTTTGGTTAAAAGTTAATCTGGTTTAGTTAAGGATTGAACCATTTTGTTGAAAATTCAACTACTTGGTTAGAAGTTCAACTAGTATGTTAAAAATTCATTTTTTGGTTGCATATTCAACATTTAACTTGAAAATTCAGCTCTTCGGTTGAGATTTCAACAATTATTGGTAGAGAATTCATCTTTTTTGGTTAAA
This sequence comes from Melikaiella ostensackeni, assembly GCA_032362435.1. Lineage (NCBI taxonomy): Eukaryota > Metazoa > Arthropoda > Insecta > Hymenoptera > Cynipidae > Melikaiella > Melikaiella ostensackeni. The sequence goes on from JAUMHM010073807.1 coordinate 7,337, forward strand.
TACTTTATTATTTCTTTGAAAATTATTTTTTTTTGTTAAAAATTCATATTTTCGAGTAAAAAATTCAACTATTTTGTAGAAAATTCGCCTTTTTAGCTTGAAATTTCAACAATCTGGTGTATTTTTCTTCCTCTCTTGACCAAAGACTCAACTCTTTTGTTGAGAATTAGTTTTTCCGTTGAATTCACCTTCTTTTATTTGAAACTAAAACATCAAGTATTACATTTTTCGTTTAGAATTCTTTTTTTTTTATTGAAAATTAATTTTTTCAATTGAAAATTTAACTATTCCATTTTTGGTTAAAAATTCAGGTATTTTGTTGAAAATTCGTTCTTTTTTTTGTAAAAAGTAAATCTTTTTGGTTGAAAATTCATCTCTCTGGATTGAAATTTAACTATTTTGTTAAAAATTTGTTTTCCCTGGTCGAGTTCAACTACTTTTAATTTAAAATCTTTCTTGGTTGAAAGTTGAACTACTTTGTTAAAAATTCAACTTGTTTTATCCTCTCTCTATTTAAGGCAATGTTGCATACTGTTTTCTTACCCTTTCTTTCAAACACGATAGTTTTTGTTTCATTTGCGTTAATCTTAAGACCCATACTCTTCATGCTGGTATCCAGTCTGCTCATCATTCTCTGAAAATCGTCGACTGATTCTGCCGTAACAATCTTATCACCTGCAAATGCCAGTCCACGTACTTCCACTGTCCCGAGATCAACTATCAACACCTTATTCGTCTAAGAGAGCCATTTTTAGGCATTTGTCCATGTATACATTGAACATCCAGAAGGACTTAACGCAGCCTTGCCTAAAGCCCTGCTTAATATCAAACCAATTGCTCAGTTGTCCATTCACTCTTACACTCGCTTTACTACCATTATATATTGCTCTTATTGCTTTTAGGAGCCAACCATTCACTCTATACTCTTTCAGGACTTCCCAAAATTTAGACCTATTCACCTTATCGAAAGCTTTTTTCAGATCAACGAATGCACAGAAAAATCTTTTGTTTACTCTCAAAACTTTTTTCTATGATCTGTCTCAAGCTAAATATCCGATCCACACATGATCTACATGGCATGAATCCACATTGGATTTCCCAGGTATTTTCCTTAGTTATTCCCATGACCTTTCCAATAAGTATTTTGATAAATATTTTGCCTAGGGTACTTACACGGAGAAAAAAATCCGTTAAACTTACCGTAAAGCCTGTAACCGTTACAGATTTTCTATGTTAATATAGGGACAGCATAGAATTTTAGTACCCATTACATAAAATTGATGTAAATAGAATTTGTAACTGTTACAGGATTTAGTCGTAACACTAACATGAAACACCCGTAAGCATTACTGACAAATATATGTAAGCATTACAGATAAATATGTAACAATTACAGATGAATATATGTGACGATTATCGACAAATACCTGTAAGTGTTACTGAAAATTATCTGTAATGATTGCAGAAAATTATCTGTTATGAATACAGAAAAATACCTGCAATGTATGCAGGGAAATATCCGTAATTGCTACTAATGCATATGGAAAATATTCAAATATGTATTAATCCATATTCTCTAAATCGGAATTAGTACAAGAAGTTATTAGTGAATTAGTACGAAGTTGCTAATTAATTGATTTGGTAAGCATTTTTACTAATGCTTAGTAGGAAAATACTAATTTATACAGCATAAAATCGTTACTATAATGTAACTGGCACGAAGAAACTCCTTACCACTTGAATTGTAGTGAAGATTTTACTATGAATTCGCAGTTTTCTACTAAAAATTAGTTAAAATGTTTGCTAAATGTATTTAAAAACAAACTCGTACTATTTCATTTGTAACTTCTTATATTTATTTCGATTTAGAGAGTAAGATCTCCTGCAAAATGTTTGACAAAATTTTGAAGCGTATAAATAAGTAAACATTCTTATATATATAAATTTATGAACTTCACTGTAAACAAAACTTACACTAATACTTACACTATAGAGTGATTTAAATAAAATTCAGTAAATAAATTTCGTACAATGCACGTTTCTTTTATATATATTTATAGAACATTTCAATCATAAACTCTTGTTTATTATGTAATACATTTTTTATCCAAGAATGAAGATTTTTTACATCACATTTTAACAATCTTATGTCTCTCAAGATAGTATAAGAAGTTTTGTTATTTAAATATCATAGTTATGAAACGACAAATATTTTTCTGCGGAAATGAAAAATTATATTTTTTCATACAGCTCTCATATCTACAAAAGAAAACATTCTCTATAAGTAATCAAAGAACAATAGGAGACCTTCAAGATTTCCTTCTTCTAACCTATTAACATACTAAATAATGTGTCGCAACATAAAAATTGGTTTGTTTTTGAATTAACAAACAAGGAAGTTTGTGTGGCAGGTTTTCATATGTGATTGAAATCATGCATGAATTCTTCGACCCAATATCTATTCGAAATGCATGAAAGTGGTCATCGAAAAGTATCGAGGGTAACGGATAAAGTAAAAAATAAACGACTTCCTCAATTACGTAAATGGAACAAATTTTACCAAAAATTGGAGATGAAGAGTCGCCATTAATGATTAAAATAGTTTCCTTAGTGTATTCGGTGCCTTACACATTAACCCACTGTAAAGCAATAGTTTGCTCTCTAAATTCAACTTTTGGAAAATATGTTTTAAAATGAAGTACTTCAAATTGTTCGAAATCGAAGGGAATTACAGGACCCATTTCTATATCACAAGTACGGTAATTTTTAATGCAATAATTGAATTTCAATTGATGTTTTACAGCTAAGGTGTGAGGAATGTTAATTTTGCTACAGGAAACGTTACTCGTACTTTTAGATTCTTTGCGTTTGGACTCGAACCTCATGGATGAACAGTGAATTAAAGGACCAACTTTTTCTATTTACCTTGGATAGTGTACCATGAAGTGAAATTTAGGTTTCAAAGTTTCATTGAAAATCTCGCAATATAATGCATGGTGTTCCGTGATAAAACACTCCAACAATGTAATATCCGTTTCTCGAATTTGGAAAGAGTGAAGAATTTCTATTATTTTCCTTAACTTCAAGTATAAATTCCAAACTTTATTCCCTCTTAGAGCAAATTCCCCGATCATCAATCCAAAGTATTTGACAAAGCACGTCATTTCTAAAGCAGTCATATCGATTTTAATCTTTGACGAGCTTCCCAGAGTGATATTTGGTGGTTTGTTCGATCTCTCTAATACGGCATAATTTAAATTTTTTATACGAAAATTTAAGGTTTCCAAAGAAAATGCTTTTAAATTAAAAATGAGATATTGAAGAATTGTTGGCATTGTTTAAATTGCAACGCCTTCTGGAACATCATGCATTATATTCAGAGCAACGTTTTCAGTGATATCGAATCCTTCGACATAATTCCAAACGCAACGCTCTTTTCTACCAGTTTCTGGAAGATTGTTTGTTTTCAAATCGCTTTCGTAATTTTCTTTCGTTCTGAGAAGTGCTGGATCTTCTTCGCAAAATACTTTCATTTTTTTTTTGTATTTTACATACTCGACAACAAAAGTTAGCAGAAAAAGATTCAGTTAGGCCTGAAATGCTATGTAAACCTAAATTGTCATCACATGTAAACAAAATTCGAAATATATAGTTTCGCCGTTTACATTGATCCCGGTATTGCGCAAATAATTTAATTCTTTAATGAGTGGATAGAAACTTGCAGCATTACCGAAAATTTTTCTATTTGAAGAATAAAATAATTGGAGTAGAAGTATGTGACTTGAGCTCGACGCGTACTTTGGTGGTAGGCAGTAAAGATGACAGTATGCTGCTTCCAATTTATTTTCACCTGCATGAGATCCTACGACATTGCCTGTTTTGTAATTATCGTACGAAATGCCAATCGGAAATAGTGCTTTATGACCTTGGTTTTGTGACCGTTTTTTCCAAACCTCGCTTTGAATAAAGTTACGCATAACTTTGTCTGCGCTACTTTTTAATTCTTTAACATATATTCCCGGGATGTCTAAAATTGATTTTTAAGTGTTCCTTAAGGGAATAAATTCTCCTTTAACGTCTCCATTCATTGGCAATATTTGACCTTCCACCTTTTTCTGCATTTGAGCTTGCCCCCCATAATAAATGATTGTGGCGGTTTATAGGAACTATTTTCTTCTAAATATTTCAATCTTTTGTATTCTGTATTTGAATTTTCGAAAGGTTTAGACACATTATCTATTACAATGTTCACTTGTGCTAAAATCTGCTTGGTATCTATGCCCTGTTCTGTGAAATTTAATTCTTTTTGCAAATTTTGTTTAATTACTTGAATGTGAGCATCTGTGAAAGTATTTATTCCATCTACTACAAATTGTACAGTATTTCTGGGTACCAGGGGATTATCATATAATTGGGATATAATACTAATTGCCTCAAGTTTTAAATCAATATCTTTCGCTTCACAATGATTAATATTGCTATTTTCAGTTGGTTCGCCAGTGGGAACAGTAGGAAATTCTTCTTTTTCTGATTGAATAATTGGATCACCGAGGTCATTAAGATTTTCAGTTAGTTTAACGTTATTTATTCTGTGCATTTCTTCATGCGTGCTTAGATGTTTCCTAAAGAAATTAAGATCGCTGTACGAGCGTGTGCAATCAGCAACACCGGTACACTTGTAATAATCTTTCTTTTGTAGATGATGAATATGTTTCAAATGTAAAAGTAAATGATTTGTTGTTTCAAAAGAACAATCACATTTGAAGCACATCATTTTAATTTTGAAAATAATTATCAGAAACGCATATTAACAAATAAATAAGTTCTATCCTATAACCTGTTTGAAACAAATTGATTGACTCAACACGCTTATAATTATGGAAGATAAATCACTTGCAAGTTTCAACTTTTTAAAAAGGTAAAAAAATTATTTGAAATCTTTAACTTCAACTTTTTTTGAAGTACTTTTCAGAAATGCACAACTTAAAGCTATATCACGCACACTTGTCTAATATAAGTTCAACTTTAGTGCTCAAATTAGTTAACGAGATTATTTTCAATCTTCAGAAAGTAAATTTCAATACTTTAACTTGTTGTAAACTATTTAGAACAAATTCGCAATTCAAAATGAACACATCAAAAGTCTCAAATGAAAACTCTTAAAAGTCTTAAACCTCTCATTTAAAATATTAATTTATTCAGTCTTTCAATATTTCATAATGTTAGGAAGTCAACAATTTTAGCGAATTTTAAATATTTTTATGGTTAGATATTAAAATAAATTATTAAATCACAAACGCGCGACTAAACGTTTTTCAATGCTATTTTCATCTTTTTTACCGACGCATATTTTTTGATAGTGGAATCATTCATATCGTACACGCAACGCTGCATGAATGTCCATACGTGTTTGGATTTTACGGGATATTCGGCATTTAACACGAAAAAAAATTTGTAGCAGATGTCCAGTGCCTTCAGAGCAGAAGGAAATTCGTATTCGGTATCATTCATTTTTACCTTTGCACTAGTTATATTATCCACTGATTCTATAATCACCGGTATGGGTTGATTTGTGATTTTCAGTTTCGTGATAGTATTTTGTCGATCCTGTAGCAAAGGGCTGCAGATCTTCATTCGCCTGAAAAGAAATATATTTTAATTACTGGAAATAAATGTATGAAATAATAACATATTTAATTGTTTTATAAATTTTAACATTTTATAGTACCAAAGCGTAAAGAAGAAATCCCCTTTGCACTTCATTCAAGGAAGGTCTCTAATAATTTACCGAAATTTTTGACTTAAAGCTTGCTGTCTTCAGCAAGACGGGTAAGAGCAAGAGTGATATAATTTGGATAACTTCAATTTTATCTGAAAATAAGTAAATAATTCAGAATCCACGTTTATAACTTACTTAAGTTTATCGGATTATGTTAGCTCATATTTTATTTAAAATTAAATCGAAATATATACGAGAATTAATAATTTAATTGTACTAAATTCGTTTTAAAAATAAATAACCAGGATTTTGACCTTCCTTAATGGCCCCATCATAATTTTGTAAAAATTCTTTAACATCTGAGTCTCTACGTTTTTTTGCAACTTCGATCAACTTCTTTGAAAGTTCTAGCCATACTTAGTTTTTCTGCTTTGTTTTCGTGTAAAAATTTGAAAACAATTTCGAGCTGTAAAAAAAGGTCTAAAAAATTGGCACAAGTTTCATAATTATTCATTCCGTTATTTTGTGATCTTTTTTAAAATAACTGTATGAAAAAATAATTCATAAAGTACCAGAAGGTAGCCCTGCAGGCGTTTTAAGCCCTTGAAAGTTTGAAAGTATTCTTCAATCGTCATATTCTTTCCTTCTTCGGCCCTAGCAGTTACAGTATTTTTCCATTTTGGTTCCAATTTAGAGAAAGGTTCCATGTGATTCTTTGAAAAGACCTTCATTGCGTCCACATTTTCCTCATTTTCACCTTCTTCACCTATAAGAGGACCTTCATTGTTTGATTTTTTGCCTATCATCCCGATGTTTTTCAATATTCTTCTTGTGTTCAAATATTTATCATACAAGACTCCCCCTATGCCTTCCTTTGTTTTATTGTAAAAGG
>JAUMHM010073817.1:0-13947 GCA_032362435.1 Melikaiella ostensackeni
ATGCTCCCTAAATTCAGTGAATAATAATTTTTTCTCTTTATTTCATCCATTTCAAAATTTGACCAAAAAATGAATCAAGTTCAGTTTCTTTTCCAGCATCATAAAGAAAGTCCTTTTGAAACTAATTTCATGGCTTGATAAAGTGTTAAATGTTCTTTTCATTCGATACTTTTACTTACGTTAGAAGAAGAATTGTAATTTAAACTTTTTTTTCAAGTTTAGTGCCCCCTGGTCCACAAAGATACTCATCTTGTACTAGCAGAGCATCCTTTCGATTTGAACTATTTTTTTTCTCATGAACAATAAATGTTTGATTTTAAAGTTATTTCTAAAATATTGTTTTATATCTTTGCTAAAATTCACAGCCAAGCTAAGAAAAGAAGAAGAAAATTAATAAAAGGAAATAATTGTTGTCATTTACTGTAAAAAAATTTGTTTTTATAGACAATTATTATTCCCGTCGCATGAAATATTTTACGAGCCTCTTGTTAGTTGAAAGGCTAAGTATAAGTTAACATATGTGTAATATACTAAAAAAATATTTTAATTAGCTGAATGCATTGCAGGAAATGTAAAATAAAATCAGTTATTCAACAATGCTTTTATTTTTTGAACAATATCACATTACATACACAAGTTCTTAGCAATCTAGAATTTCTCAGTTGTTATGTTCCACCATCTTGAAATCCAGTTTATTCCAAATTTTTCAGCTTGTGTGATTAGATTGGTTTTATCTTATTCTCCTTATTAAGGGAAAATTGGTTGACCAATTTGTCCAGATTCTCCGAATTTCGGGGCTTGGTTAGTTTTATCTTGGCTCACTTCATTAACTACTGGTACATTTTCCTGTTGCTCAGATTTTTCAACATTCTCAACTTTTTCGTCAGATTTGTCAGACTTGTCAGGTTTGACAGAAGGTTCCGATGAAGATGGCTCTGAAACTAGAAAACGGAGGTTTATGAATTAATATATGGATTTTGTTCAATATTAGCGGTATGCAAAATACTTGAAACTTCGAGTCGCGTCAAGCCGGCGTTTTTTTCGGATCGAGTCAAGTCAAGTTTGAGCTGGCTTAAATAGTTTCGAGCTACCTGAAAGTTCAAAACTTTCATGTTTGGAGAAGTAATCGAGTAACATTATGTTGAGAAATTTCTATGAGATTCGGTAATATATGGTTCGAAAACAAACGTGAACCCGATCCAACTCGAACCGATCGAGTTCGACTCGGCTCGTTCGAATTTTCAGTTTCGAACTTTTTGCACACCCTTATTAAATATGAACCAAAGAAATTCTAAAATCAAATTAATAAAATAATAATAATAAATGAGAAGAATAATCAATAAAATAATATGCTGCATGTTACAAGTAAAATAAATTATTCTGAAAATTTTAACAGTCTAAGCCTGGAAACTTTTCACTTTTTAATCTAAAAATAAATTATACAATTTTTGTAGGCACAACCCTGGTTTTATTCAATTAGCTAAAGGTGCTACTTAATGCTATTCTGTAACTGAACAGATGAATACTACTGTCTTCGAATAGATATTCATAATTACGCAATAATTTTTTATGCGAAAGAAAACGATCTATTAGATAATTAATAGCGAGAAATTTTGTACTCAGTTTTCGTTAGGCTTGTCAATAATTTTTCGTTTTTATTTTTCTTTACTTTTCGCTCTACAGGGTCAATTTATTTGTACGAGGATTCATAGTTGAAAAAGCTAACCTTTAGTTTCATCTTGCTTCACTCCCTGACTTGCTGGTGCATTGTCCTGTTGCCCAGATTTCTCAGCATTCTCAACATTTTTATCGTTTTCAAATTTTTTAGTTTTTTCGGATTTCTCAGCCTCTTCAGTTGTTTTGTGTGACTTTTTGTGCGTTTTGTGTTTTCTTAACTTCAGAGCTTTTCTAACTTCTTTAATCTGTTCAGATTTTTTCAGCTGTTCAGCTTTTATAGCTTGTTTGTCTTTCTCATCCTTTTTGTTTTTGTCATCCTGATCAGCTTGCTTATCCTGCTCAGATTGCTCAGATTTTCCAGTTTGTGTAGATTTGTTAGTCTTGCCAGGCTTGACAGAAGGTAATGTTGGCGAATTTGGACGAGGGGCAGGATCAATCTGTGGCTGACGTCTAGACTCATCACCACAAAAACCAGAACCAAGATAACAAGGACCATTAACATTTTCTTTCGGCAGCTCACGTCTAGTCTTATCACCACAAAAACCAGAACCAAGATAACAAGGACCATTAACATTTTCTTTCGGCAGCTCACGTCTAGTTTTATCACCACAAAAACCAGAACCAAGATAACAAGGACCAATACGTGATCTGCCAGAATCAGGATCTAACATTTCCGACGAGGATAGTTCTGTAACAAGAAAACAGAGTATACTGAATTGATAAATGATTTTTTTAAAAACTTTATTGGTGTGCGAAGACTTGAAACTTTGAATCGGGGCGAGCCGGCTTTTTTCGAGTCAATTCGAGTCGAATTTGAGATGACTCGAACAGTTTCGTGCTATACCCGAAAGTTCAAAACTTTCAAGTTTCAAGAAGTGAAAATCCCTATTAGAACGGAATATTCCTAAAATGTTTCAGATAAAGAAATGTATTTAAAAATGCCAACAGTCTAAGGCATATGTCTGGAAACTTCTCACTTTCCAGTACAAAAATAAATGATATCAATTTTGTAGGCACAAACCTATTTCTTTTAATCAGCTAAAGTTGTTATTTAATGCTATTCTGTAATTGGATAGAAGAAAACTACTGTCTTCAAATAGATATTCAGGAAAAAAATTGAATTATGTGAAAGAAAATGATCTATCTTATGTCATTTTTATTTTAAAACATTTGCCTGTCCTTTGACGAAAATTCAAAAATGAAGATAAAATTCTGAAACACAACTTACACACTAAATCCCAAAGGGTTAAATTTTGATCCACAAGCTGATGAAAGCGGTACAGAATACAGAAACAGTTGACAACTACATAATATGTACATGGAAAATTACAACTACGCATGCGCATTTAGTACGAACGCGTACTTCAATTCAAGATGGCAATCCACGTGCGAGAGTTTATAGCGTCGCAAAAAAACATAAAAAAAGTAATCCGTTTGCATCTCGGTGATCTTTATCAGAACAAGCGATCCAAAAACAGAACTGTATGAGGGCTTGAGAAGTGTACATTCCTCTTCAGTTATTTCCCAGATTAGTCAAAAAATAATATATCGAAAGGGTTTTCTGTACAAAAGAGACGCTCTTCGTATATTTATTCTTTTATGCCTTGTTTTGTACAAAACACATATTTGAGTTATTATTTTATGAATATTCTTGGTAAAATATGTGCTTGAATGAGTATGTGAAAAATATAAAAGATTATTTGAATCTGTGTGATTACGTTAGATTGCGTGACTACGTTTATTGATAAGTCAACCGGAGGATTTTTTGTATCAAATAAACAAAGGATCCCACACAATTTACGCATTGCAAATGACTTGCCATGGAATTGTCTCGTCTTGTGGTATTTGGTAGTTAAATAAACCACTAAATAATTCACACAAGGTGAGACAATTCCAAATTTTTACTTTTATCAACCAAAATATATGGTATAATCAACCACATTTCAGTAACCAACAAATTATCTTGAGTCAAAAAAATATTTTGTTGTCCGTATAATATCCATACTCTAGGGTTGAATCAATCCAAATTTCGTTCATTCAACCAAATATTTTTCTGGGTAAATGGACAACTGAGTGATTAGTTTGATATTAGTACACATCGCGATTTGCACAGGCCGTTTTTTCACACATCGCCGTTTTCCCGAAAGGGACTTGGCTTAATTAACTAAAAGAAGGTTATAAAGGTGGAAAACGTGACAAGAAGAAAAGTTTGATGAAAAAACGCGAACGTGTAAAATTTTCAGCTTCACTGAAACAAAAAAAGGGTTATCAATATAAGCTAAGTTACATAATCCTGGATTTTACTATGTCACCTCCATGAACACAACGTATTTCCAGGCTGCAGCTTCAAATTTGAAAAAAAGAATTATTTACGCAATTCATCTATTTCATTTGACTTTATTCCTTTTAAAAATAGTCCCTTTATTGCTTGTGCACTTACAAAAAAAGAAAAACAGAATAGCAAATACCTGACAAACGTCACGTACACCACTTCAATATTTTCACAAATTGACTTTAGTAAAATAAACTTGTGATTTTTTTCACTATTCCTTTAGTGGAAAGTTAAAATATATTCATTTTAGTATCCAAGCATTCAGTTACGGAAAACGACCCTTAAGTAGATAATGATTTACAGTAGATCAACTAAATTAACTGTAAGACTGGCAAAAAATTTCGATTATTTTTATTAGTATAACGCTCCTGCAAACATACTACATTGTCTAACGAGGTTTCATTGAAATATTATCATTAATTAATGTAGGAAAGAAAAAAATTAATTTTTGACTTGAAAAAATGTCGCTTCATCTTCATTCATACTTTTTATCTAGATGAAACATTTCTGTGGCATGTTCATACATTAGGGTTGCAGCAATTACTGTCCCTCTTCTAAATTATAGTAGATCTTCCATTAATTATTTTTATCATTCGATACTTCTTGATTTGTTTTTTCCAAGTTCACTGAATAACATTTTTGATCTAATCTCTATTTCAAAAATTCATTGTTTCAACAGTTTCTTCTCACTGCCAATTTTATTTTGTGAACTTCTTTCCAAGTTGCACTGTGTGAAAGAAACCTTTCAAAAGTAAGTCAAATTAAAGTATCAGCATACGTCATATTGCATAAAAAAAGGCAAGCGGAAATGTAATTTTAAAAGGGGACAACTGAAAAAAATTGGACACCAATATAGTTTTGTATCTATTTTTCCGAGTTTAGAGAAACATATAATCTTTCAAATAACCTTAACAGCAGTTAACCTTACAGCGGACCCAGAATGTCCAATAATCAGAAACTCTGAATGTTTCAATTTTTCACATTTTGAAATAAATTGAATAAAAGTTGATTTCTGATAGAACTTTCGTTCCATATTTTCGAGAATCAGAACCTTCTGAACTTTTAAAAGAGCCATAAAACATCACTTCAACCCTTAGAGGAGAGCCAGAATTTCTGTCACCAGAAATCGTAACTTTTTAAATTTATTATATGCTGTATCTTTAATTGTGATCATTTCATGTCCACTGTGCTTCCTCATAGACGATTGTTTTGTTATACAGAAATAATTCTTTGACAAGAATAGGCCTGATATATTTTCTACGATTATGATAAAAGACTGCTATGATAAACCTCTTTATTAAAAATGAACACAATACTTAAAAATTATAATCCATTCAATACTTATTCTTTTATCAAATTTATATTGGTAGTAAAAGTTATATTTTCTTAAGTTGTTTTTTTGTTAGCGGATATGGCAATTTTCCATCTTTAATTCCAGTATCTTTGTAAATTTTCAAGATTTTACAATGGTCTTTATATTACAGATACTTCCCGAGTTAATAATTCTTTAAGAGAATTATTGAGTCAGAGGGTTGAAAAGGGTTTCTTAGATTGTAAAAACAGTCTGAGGGGTTGGAGGAGGGGATTTTCGATTTTAAAAAAGTCTGAGGGGATTGAAAAGGGGATTTTTTGTTGCCAAAGCAGTCTGAGAGGATAAAAGATTGGATTTTGGGTTGTAAATGAAGTTTGAGGAAGTGGAAAAAGAGATTTTGGATTTGAAAGGAGCCTGAGGAGATAGAAACGGGGATTTTATGTTGTAAAATGAGGTTGGGGGGATGGAAAAAGGGATTTTGAGTTCGAGAAAAGTCTAAGGAAATGTAAAAGGGGATTTTCGGTCGCTAAAGGAGTCTGTGGGGATGAAAAAGGGGATTTCGGATTTTCGAATGATTCTGAGGGGATGGAAAAGGCGATTTTGCCTGTGTTTTTTATTATCTATTGTTTCTTACTTATTTTTTATTTCTTACTGCTTATCATTTTTTATTATTTATCGTTCATTTTTTATAGGTCATAGAAGGTTTTTACGTAGTTCAATAGATTAAATTCATCGACACGAATAAATTTCATGCTCAAAATATTGGTGTATTTTAGAAATTGAGAATTTTCTATCCTTTAAACTTTGAATGAATTGACAAATCTGTACATATCATAACTCCATTTGGTCATAGAGTGCTTCTAAATACAATAGTCGATTCATGTTGCCAAAGTGAAAGAATTTGGTACTTATAATGTCGCTATATCCCTAATATTTAAAAAAATTACTCATAAGCGAAAAATTAAAAATTTGAAAAATTCCTGGAGGCGAACATTTTTGTATGGAGATAGCTATAAACATTCTTCTGAATTATATCAACTGAATACCACCCCGTGTTTGAAAAAAGTAGGATTGCAGAGCCTGGTATTACGATCATTCATAAATGAACCTCAACCATTCTTGTTCAAAAAGGATCTATTTGATTAAAATCTACGTATAAAATTTTCTTCTCCCTAATATAATAAAAAATGCAAAAAAATTCACATCTAAAAAGATTTTTTAGAAAAATATGGAATCGAAAAAAAAGTTTATACTTATCCGATCCGGCTCTAAACTTGAAAAATACTTGGCATTATTTAGGACTACAATCTTTCCAAACTTTATGACCCTAGCTCTACTTGTTTTTGAATTATCATAAAAAGAGTATTGTTTACACACATACACACATTTTATTCAATAATAATATTTTACATCGATTGTAATAAATGCTTCAGTTAGAACGAATAAAAGCTCTGTAAGTCTATACATTCGAGTTAATCGTTTTGTTAAGCCAACTAATTTAATCATTAAGACAAACTAACAAAGAAATTATTCTTTAGTAATCAGTGGGAATTATATAGAAGTTCGAAAACAAAATTGTAAAATAGTTGCTGTTGGAGTTGTTTTGGCTTTAGAGTCCAAAAGAATTGAATTTGATTAGTTAATGATTGAACCAAACATTCCGGCACACAATGGTGGCCTTCGTCTGTGGATTTAGTTATAATGTACAAAATTGCATAATTTCTTGTCAAAAACATAGTTTACAAGTCGAATGTTTTTTGTATGTGATAATAATTTTTTTTTATGAATATCATAGCTGTAAATCATTATGATTCATCTTTGTTAAATATCTCAGTGTGAAATTATTTTAGTATTGGTTGTATAAAATAATTACAATCAAAATATCTATCCAGAAATCCAAAATCACTCCACCAACAAATATTTTACAATAATTTTTCAATTAGGATAAATTTTGGGGTAAATATAAGAAGATGCTTCTCATCATTGAAAAAAAAATTTCGTTGGAACAAAAAACTATATCTTTAATTTAAATTTTAAGCCTAGATTTCAAAGTGTGTAGGCCGAAACCAAAAAGTGTGCTTGGGAAAATTGACTATTTTCCAAGATAAGTTTCCAGTTTCCTGAGCGCAAATTCTAAACCATTAGCAAATTATTGAAATAACTGTTTATTTATTAATACAGTTAAAAAAAAGGTGTCATGGTTTCTACCTGTTGGAGGGCGGTGGAGAGGGGGAGGGGGGGTCGACGTATGTATTTCAGAGTCAACATATGTCAGGTGCGTGCAGTTGTGTTTTATTGAACTTCGTGGTGTTTGTGTGAGTGCAAACATTAAACAGATTGTTTTCAACGAGAATAAAGTAAGGTAAAACAGATAAGATGTGTAAATAATTCTTGTTTTTCTCATTTTGAAGCATAAACCTTCAAGTACGTCATGCTTGTGAGGCGCATGGTCTATTCACAAGTTTTGTAATGTTGTCATCTTATATCGTTTCAATACAGCTGAAAATGGTACACAATCGCGCTCTTTAATTAACGAAGTTAAAGAAGCAATTTTTTAAATTTAAAGATAATTTTTCTCTGGCTGAAAGGTTCTAGACATATGTGCCTCAATGAAATATTATTCTTTGAAAATAGTTTCTACGAGACCCTATTTTTGATATTGAGGTTTTCCTGCTGATGGTTGCGTATTATTCAATTAATAATTATTTTTAGAATCAGATCGATTGATCATTTTCATTAGATTCATTCATCAGATCATTTTCAGATCATTTGTACAAGCATTGACAGCATAGCGTACTTATTAGGAACTACTACGAAATTTTCCTTTAGATTAACCGATCAAGCATAGCGCTGGGGCTAGATTATGGAGTTTTCGAAATACTAGCCCAGGACGAGTTCGAGGTAAGTCAGTTTTATGGAAAATTCAGTGATACTACAGAGAAAAGGGGATTTTGGGTTGTAAAAGAAGTCTGAGGGGTAGAAAAAGGAGATTTTAGAAGGATTTCTAGAACATGGAAATGGAGATTTTGGATTTAAAAGAAGTCTGAGAGTTTGAAAAGAGAATTTTGGGTTGTAAGAGGAGTCTGAGGGGCTTGAAAAGGGAAGTTCAAATTCGAAAGGAGTCTGAGTGGATAAAAAAGGGGATTTGGGGTTATAAAAGGAGCCTGAGGGGGTGGGATAGAAAACTTTAAATTTAAAAGGAGTCTTAGGGGATAGAAAAGGGAATTTTGGGTTGCAAAAAGACTCTGAGGAGATGAAAAAGAGGATTTTGGATTTTCAAAGTATTCTGAGGGGATAGAAAAGATAATTTTGAGTAGAAAGAGGAGTCTGACGGGGTGAAAAAGGGGATTTTGGATTAAAAATAAGTCTGAGGCGATGAGAAAGGGAATTCTGGGTTTTCAAAAGATTCTGAGGGAATGGAAATGTGGATTCCAAATTTAAAAGAAGTCCGAGGAGATGAAAAAGGGGATTTAGGTTCGTGAAAGGAGCCTGAGCGGGTGTTAAAGGAACGTTCAAATTTAAAAGGAGTCTTAGGGGATGGCGAATGAAATTTTCGGTTGTAAAAGGAGTTTAAGGGGGTGGAAAAGGTGATTTCGTATTTGAGAAAAGTCTGAGGGGATAGAAAGGGGGATTTTTGGTTGTAAAAAAGTCTGAGGTGTTGAAAACAGGATTTGGATTTGAAAGGAGTCTGAGGGCATGGAAAAGGGGTCTTTGTGTTGTAAGAGGAGTCTGAGCGGATGCGAAAGAGGATTTTGGATTCAAAAAGGGTTTGAGAGGATGAAAGAGGGGGTTTTGGATATTCAAAAGATTCTTAGGGGATAAAAAAGGAGTTTTTGGATTTAAGAGGAATCTGAGAGGATGAAAAACGGGATTTTGTATTTTCAAGAGATTCTGAGGGGATGGAAAAGGAGATTTCGAGTTTAAAAGGAGTCTCAGAAGATGGAAAAGGGAATTTTGGGTTATAGAAGGAGTCTTAGGGTGTGGAAAAGGACGCTCTATGATTAACAAGGTTAAAGAAACGATTTTTTAAATTTGAAGATAATTTTCCTCTGACTGGAAGGTTTTAGATATATGGGCCTGAATCAACTATTATTGTTTGATAATAGTTTTTACCAGACTCCATTCTTGATATTGAGATTTTTCTGCTGATAGCTGTGCATTATTTAGATAATAATTATTTTCAGAAATTTCGCATACAATAATAGTCTCAAATTTGCCTAAATAGTCGAAAATAATTGCAAAAAATGGATTGACTCTCAACTACGAGTATATCGACAAATTGCACGAAAAAGGAGTTTAATGGTTGAAAAATAAATTTTTGAAAATAACTATGGTCTTGAGTGTTAACGAATTTGAATATTATCATTACAAATATACTTACGAATTAAGACCGCGGAGGTACTCAGCATAGCAGCGAAAAAGAACTTCATTTTCTTCAAGTAGAAGAATCACTTTCTTCTGGAATTGTTGGTAACGGATAAATTTTTAAAAGTGTACCGACCTTTATATGCCCCATCATTGCTTTAAATCAGTATAAAAGGAGAAAATTTATGATTCTCACTTACGTGTACTTCATAAATGTGAATTGATTACATCAGCTGCGTTGCAATAATTTGTTTAATGTATGATTAGTACAGAGTGTAACAATTTATCTACTTTCCTCAAAATCAAGGTTAATGATGCCTGAAATCATTTTATTTAATTCAAACACGCGGAGACTATAAAATTTCGCGTTATCATTTGTACAAACATTGAGAACATAGCGTACTAATAAGAAACTGTTTATTACGAAATTTTCCGTTAAATTAACCGGTCAAATATAGCGTCGAGGCTAGATTACGGAATTTTCCGAAATACTAGCCCTGGACCAGTACATTATTTTTGCTAGGAAAGCATTAAATGAATTGGGATGGAAAAAGGGATTTTGGATTTTCGAAGGATTTTGAGAAGATGAAAAAGATGATTTTGGATTTAAAAGGGGTCTGAGGGGATGGAAAAGGGGATTTTGGGTTGTAAAGGGAGTCTGAGCGAAGGAAAAAGAGGATTTTGGATTTTCGAAGGATTTTGAGGGGATGGAAAAGATAATTTTGGATTTAAAAGGGGTCTGAGGGGATGGAAAGGGGGATTTTGGGTTGTAAAGGGAGTCTGAGCGAAGGAAAAAGAGGATTTTGGATTTTCGAAGGATTCTGAAGGGACGGAAATTATGATTCTGGATTTAAAAAAAGTCTAAGGGCATGAAAAATGGGTTTTTAGGTTGTAAAAGGAGTCTCAGGGGGTGGAAAAAGAGATTTTAGATTTAAAAGGAGTCTGACGGGACAGAAAAGGGGATTTTGGATTCAAAACAAGCCTGAGAGCATGAAAAAAGGGATTTTGGATTTTCGAAGGATTTTGAGGGGATGGAAAAGAGGATTTCGGGTTGTAAAAGGAGTGCGAGAAGATGGAAAAGGGTATCTTAGACTGTACAAGGAGTCTGACGGGATAGAAAAGACGATTTCGCCAGCGTTTTTTATTATTATTCATTGTCTCTTATTTATTTCTTTTTTCTTATCGATTATTATTATTAACGGTTCATTGTTTATTTTTAATAGGTCATAAAAGGCTTTTTCATGTAGTTCAATAGATTCATTTCATCAACACGAATAAATTTTGTACTTAAAATATTGGTGCATTTCAAAATTTGTGAATTTTTTATCCGTTGAACGTTGAATGAATTGACAAATCTGTATATATCATAATTGAGTGGTAATACAGGCCAGCAAAATACATCAATAAATTTTTGTTATAACGAATAAATTTAGTGATAACGATATTGATCTATTTCAATTCTTAAGAAAATTTTTTCCTTACAAATGTTAGAAAAATTTACAAATCTGTACATATCATAACTTAATTTGGTCACAAAGTGTTTTTTTAATACATTAATCGATTTATGTCATCAAAATGGATAAATTTAATACTAATTATATTGCTATATTCCCAATATTTAAGAAATTATTTATAGACGAAAAATTGAGAACATCAAAAATTCTTAAAGATAAGAATTTTTCTATGGAGATAGCTATGAACATTCTGTTGAATTATTTTAACTGAATACCACCCTGTGCCTAAAAAAATCGGGTTACAGAGCCTGGTAATGCTGCTAATACTGGGATAAAAATTCTTGAATTTAAAAATTTTTGAAATTCATTTTTTGTCATTCTCACGATATAATATAAATAAAGCTCAACCGTTTTTCTTGAAGTAGGATCTATTTCATTTAAATCTGCGTTAAAGTTTTTTCCCCTAATATAATAAATATTGCAACAAAATTCACAACCAAAAAGATTTCTGAGAAAAATATAAAATCAAAAAAAAAATTTATACTCATCCGATCTGGCTCTCAACTTAATAAATAAAGGGCATTATTTAGTACTACAATCCCTATGAATTTTAGGATCCGAGTTCTACTTGTTTTTGTATTATTATAAAAAGAGTATTGATAACACACACACTCTCACACTTCATTTAATAATGAAATTGTAGTTAATATCTTTTAAAATTTATTTCAAAACGTTTCATTCATTGAAATCTTCTGAAACTCCATGAAATCCTTAGGTGAGACTACAATCATTTAGAGAAATCGTTATTTTAACATGATTTTTGATGGAAGAAAAATTTATTTGATCTTAAAGAATGACGCAGCCAGGGTGTCTAGTGATCAGGCAATTTTTGTTGTTGTTATAGATTTATTGTACATTTGTCTCTAATGAGCCGGAAAAGCGGGTAGTCTCGAAGTCGATTTCTGATTTGTAAACTTTTTGAATGTTCTTCTTCAGTACACAAAAAAATTTCATAAGGAAGTAGATCTTTCTTCGATCTTTAAGAAATTTCAAAAGAGAGACATTAAGCAAAGATTCGTTCCAATCTGCAGGGTTGCCTATGAATACTTAAGATTTCTTCTAATTGAGGAATTAATGATTAACTCAATTCAGCAAAAGATCTATTTTATTCGAATTTAGTTGAAAAATTTAAAAAAGTTAGTAATTTTCAGAAATGTGTTCTTATAGTTTTGGATTATTACCTTTTTTCATTTATTATAAAAAAATGAAATGATCTAAATAGATTGGTTTTAAGTCAACCTATAAAATTCTCGATTTTTTACCGACCACCTTTTTTCCCCGACTAATTTGAAGAGGTCTTTTTGTAATTTGTCCCAAACCAACTTACCGAAATGGAAATTTTAACATAATATACATATAAAAAATTCACGTCGCAAAGAAAACAATTATTCACTCAAACGTGCCAAATTCATCCTCAATCACATGCTGATGTGATAAATATTAATCGAATATACATCGCCGATCACGAGTCTGACAACAGCTGTTTATTGCTGATTGCTTAAAGTCTCTCAATGTTTATTATGTATATGAGAGTTGAATTTTTTTCACTTAAATGGGTTGAAAGCTATTGAAATTTTTTATGAAATGAGCCAGGATAAAGTCATTTTGTAAACTTTTTCAAGAAGATATTGCAAAAATAGTGCAAAGATCCTTTAGAAATCTTGTGAAATACATCGGGTCACAGTGAGACATCTTGGAATCTTGAATCGCTAATTTCGACTTTTAAAGCTTTTGGGATCACGAGAATTAAATGATTTCAGAAGTGAATAACCCCTCGATTTGATATAATAAAACATTTTTAATATCCTAAAGAATATTTCGAAGATAAATTTAAATAAAATCGTACCAACTTATCACCATTATTGTGAAAATTTTTGTTCGTATAGTGCAACATGTTTGAAGTTGAAACAAAAATGTTAGAAAAATTGAGATACTTTTTCCGTTGAAAAACATATTTTTGTAAAATAGATGAAATAAGTAACCATGAGGTTTCTATCAAATTTATTTAATATATATATTTAATTGATTTTCATTATTATTTTCCTAAAGATGAGATGTCTTCGAATTTTCACAATTTTTCTTTATCAACTTTGTGAAATGTTTATTACATTACATTTTATTAAAATTTTAAGAAAACATCGATGTTTGCACTATTTTTGCAAAGTCTTATAAAATAATTGACAGACTGCCTTTATTCTGGCACATTTTATAAAGAATTCTGAAAGCTTTCTACATATTTAAGAGAAACAATTTTAACTCTCATATAATTAAGATTAAAAGAACTTAAGCAATCATTGAAAAACTTTGATGATATCATAAACAATACGTGAAGCTATCAGATTTTCCTCTCTCTGATTCTCGGCTAAACAATAAAAAGTAGGTCAAGTAGAAATAAACTAGATTTTGCGTTAGAAGAAAAAAATTTCCGATCCTAATTAAAATTCTCGGGTTTTCCCGATTTCCCGTTCCGCTAGATAACCCAGCAGCTTGTATTCTTTATTTTCATAAAATAATTGCTTCAATAGGATTTCCTTAATTAAATGAAATATTGTATTGTCTCTGAGAAACTACTAGAAAAAATTAAAGAAATATTTATTCAAAACGAAAAAACTCTCTTTTAATGAAAGCAAATATATATTCATCTTTGATGAAAGAAATTTTGTTTAATTTTTAAGCACTGACTAGTATTATTAAATTTTCCGTATAAATAGCCGGCCAAAAATAGGGCTAAAACTAGTATTACGGAA
>JAUMHM010073828.1:0-13947 GCA_032362435.1 Melikaiella ostensackeni
AATGTTCACGAAACGTCGGCAAGATTCGTAGTTTTGCACACGATTGAAACCCGAAACACCTCTTTTCATCATAATGATATTATTGTTTTAATTTATGCAGATGATTTAATCATTCTAGCCGATTCAAAAATTGATGCAATAAGAAAACTTTTTGCCCTGCAAGAATATTGTAACATTAATAAATTTACGATCAATAAAATAAAACCAAGTATACTTTTTTCAAAAAGGTCGAATTGGCGTAAAACTTCTTGGTCTGAAATATGATAGTAGTCAGCTGAAGTTTGCTTTTTGTTTTAATTATCTTGGTACGATTTTCTCCAGATCAGGAATGTTCTGTTTGGCAGCTTATGTCGCAGCTAGCAGAACCAACCTAGCCTCGGCAGCGGTCTACAATATTTCAATCCGAACGAAATATTCCTCCTGGCCTTCTATTATCCAAATACAGGACTCACTTGTCAAGAGCACCTTACGAGTATTATACGCGTCTCATATTGTCGGTCTGAACTATTTATAAGTCTACCAAAAAGCACAGTTGAATTGGAGGGCACTGGTGTTCGAGATGGAAGACTTGCGCTACCACAAAATCTGTATGCAAAAACGGGCTCCAACCGCCCACAAAAAGAATTTCAAATACAATTGGCTGGATCAGCTTATAAGACGCCTGGAAGGTGCGAGCATTAATAACAATTTAATTGAACCAAATGGTACCATCCTTGAAGGTCAAATTGTGGACATGCTTAACAGATATAATGGATATATGGTCTCTCAAGATTTGTTCAGATTGAAAATAGCAATTTTGGTGTCATTTAAAAACAAGTTTTCCACAGTGACCCGCAACGTCAGAAATATCTGTTATCAAAAGCCCCGTTTCATTTTAAATGCATTTTTATCTAGCTCAGAACATCTTTTAAATTCATTATTAAACTGACCTCAAAAGCTGGTACTACTGTTATTGACCGACAATAAAATATGTCAATTGTGTAATCTACGAGAAAAGGAGGACCTCCTATATATTCTTACAAAATGTCCAATTCATTTCTTCATTGGAGATCACAATTTGCGTAACTTACATACGATTAACAGAGGAAATGTACATCTCTTATTATCGAATACTGATCGAGCGACTTTCCGCACAACATATAACTTTGTAAATACGTTTTTGAGAATTAGGGCGTTCTCCTCATTTGAATGATCACACTTTTAGGTTTGCATTAACAGATATTATTAGTATGATAGTATAAAAAATTAACTAAAAAAGGCAGGAATTTCGATTGATTTGGACAAGAAAAATTATTAACATTTTGCCCTGATTTTTTAATTTGAAAATTAACTTGGAAAAAAATTAGAATTAGGTGCACGAAATGAAGAAGATGGAAGTCGTAATTGTTTAGAAATCATTTCTTAGTTCCGAAATTTTGCTCTGTAAAATGGCCTCCCCCCAATCAAACATGCAATTTATTTTTTACATATGTCATAAACGTTTAAGAAAGTTTGAAATTGATTCAAATTCTCCATCAGTTTTTAAATTCAACTGCAATACGGACGCGACGGTCTCGAAACTTTCAAGACGGAAATTCCTATCTCATAATTTGTGAACGATGATTAAGATCAGACAGAACGGCGACTTCTCCACTTCACACTGCCGTCAACGATATAGCAGATGACGCTTTTTCTAAGGAAAACTATTCGGAGACAGTTCAGAAACGCGAAATTATCTCCGTGTCGTGTGAAGTTTAACCGGCAAGATTAATTTTCGTTGCATTAAAACTTTCACCTGAAATCGATGTGAATTTTATCTTTAGTTTTTTACGTGTTCATGCCATTGTTGTCTAATATATAATGTCAAAAATTGTTTTAAAGCTTGTTTGCGTTCTCTCACGGATTTCTTCCCAATTAACAAAAGAATTATGCGATCTAAGTTTGAACTAAGTCGGTGAATATAATCTCAATTTTATTATAGAGTTTCTTTTATTTAAAAGTTTGAAAAAATATTATGTTTCATGGAATTTTTTTGTTCTAATTAGTTTCAGATTTTGGGTTCGCGACCCGGCCCGCAAAATCCGAAAGCACGACACGACCGCAAAATCCAAGCGAGCACGAACAGAGGCAAACCAGAACTGGGCCAAAAAGATAATTTACAAATTCTCAAAAAATTCTGGAAATTTTCAGTTATTTATGGGAAATTCTAATAAATCACGACTGAAGTTACCGGAAATTACCGAAAAGGGGCTCTGGAGCCCCTCGTAGAAGGTTCTGGAAGCTATCGTAGCCAGCTCAGGAGGGCCTCCTCAGTCAAGGACTGAGCTAGGGCTGAGTTCTGAATTCCTGACACGGTTTTATATTATAGAAAGATAATATTATATAATTATATTCACCAATGAAACTAAATAATACTGCTAGGGTGAACAGCAGAATACCAACAAAAATCTTCATTTTTTGTAAATACAGGATATTTGTTGATGGAGACTTGGAGAATTTTTTATACTGTGCAACTTATGAATGTGCCGCCTTTTCAGTAGAGAAAATATACCATTCATCATCTCACTCCATATACTAAATTTCATCTGAAAAGTGCATAAGTCTTGGACACAGTAGTTAAAAAAATTATCAAACTCACGACTTCATACATTTTTTGCGGGTACATAATTTCATTGCACACTAAATTTTATCGCAAATATGTAAATAAAATAATTTGACAAAAAGAAAGAAGAAAAACTATTTGAAATTTTAATAACGCCCGAAGAGATTTGGAAATATTTTTTATTATGCATACATTTTCCACAGGTACATAATTTCATTGTACACTAAATTTTATCAGAAAGATGCACCGGAAATTTGACGCAGAAATTCATAAAATTATTCAACTCACAACTTTTGGTAGTGTTCGGGGATTTTCTAAAAACAAGTTTACGAATTTTTTATATTTTTGCAACTTCGTATGTCAAGTAGTCTAAAAAAAATAAAAGTATTTTACTGATATATTTCAATGATACCGGGAGATATGAAAAAAATTAGTGGGCATGCATTCTTTAAAAGCTTATAGGTATACTTACATGTATATCATATGGGTACATTTATTGAAGAATAAGTTTTGTTAAAAAGATGCACGGAATTTCAAAAATCCTGTAATGAAGCTTGAACAGATTTATAAATATTTTTTGGTACGCATTCATTTCATTTCATAATAACGCTGGAAGAGATAAAAAATGTTGCTTAGTACGCAACCATTTTTTAGAAGTATAAGGGTATACTTATAGGAATATAGGTATACTACATGGGTAATTTAATTGAGACTACCATAAAGATGCGCTAAACACCAACGCGGAAAATTTTGAAATTATCAAACTGATAATTTCGGTGGAGTTCGTAAATCGTTTAGAGTTGAATTCATAATTTTTTCAAAGTTTTGAATCTTCTTTAGTCGAATGATAAGAAAATAAAAGAAGATTATAATTTTTTGGGTTTTCAACTTTTTTCTCGTGTGAATCCTGTTTTTTATCATTACTCCTGGACTAAGTTGAGAACCTCATAAGTTAAATATGTTATGAATTGAATACGATGCTTGAAATTTCTTGCGACAATGTTACAGTGGGCAAGAAATTAGGTGTATAGTGTAATTCGGTGTTCGTCCTTCATCGCTATTGTTCTCACGCAGCAGCCGAGGGCGTTGGAGGTGACATTACTCGCCTCTGGATGCCGTTTTAGAACTACCGTCTGTTATTCCATAGGATTTCAGTAGTCTACTTCCTGATGGCCCTGGGAAGTTTCTTAAAATTTGACAGGTGCTTAATGAAACCGCCTTTTCAGCTGCTGCCAGTACCCTACTGACACTCAGATTTTCGAAATGTTGAGTGCAGTTTGCGTGTACAATATGTCGAAAGCACTTTTTGAATTGGATATTTGTACCAAACTAAATATTGCACATGAAGCTATTCCGGAATTCAATATCAGTCACGGATGCATTCTTGAAACGCAATTAAGTGATCTGATGAGAGTGATATGCTTAATTTGACATATTGGGCAGTCTGATATAATTTTACTCCACCATCCATGGGCTGGGTTGTAGTTAAGTGCATGACGGGGGGATATACAGCTTGAAGAGGATTCCGAATCACCAGAAACACAGTAAAATTGCATAAAAAAGTTTCCAGCGGTACCTGAACAGCGATCGAAGCCCAGACCTCTAATAGGAAGTCCGAGGACTTAATCGCCTGATCCGACGAGGCATATTACTTATTACTTTTAAACTTTTTTGCGTTTTTCATTTTTTTCTCGGGCTAGCCCGGTTTTTCGTCATCAACTCAGAACAAGTCAAGTGCCTGATGAGTCAAAGATGTTTTGAATTCAATATTCAATGCATTGCTTTTCGGAAAGAGGCCTGTAATGTCATCAGCCATCACCGTCCAGGGCTGCTCCACGACTCGTTTACCCATTATTCCGACAGGGCGAGCCTGCTCGACTTTCCATTTTTGACAGAGATTATAAGTACGAACAAACTGAACCACGCCGTGACACATCCCCGGCTTATAGCAGCGGAGGGCTAGCCTTTGATACGTCTTCTCATTGCCCAAGTGACCGGTCTGGGGTTTAACATGTGCCTCCTGCAGCACTTTGGATCTTAGTTCTGTCGGGAGAACAAGTTTCCACGCCTCATGATTCCAATAATCCTCCGATGACCGTATTTGGTCTATGATGATAAAGCATCCTATTCTCTAATTCCCAATCGGGGAAGCTCTTGGGCCGGTCTAGAACTGCCTGTATTCGTCGCCTGTACCAAGAGTCCTCTGTTTCACTAATACTTGACATCGGAGTCTTCTCGTCCTCCGTCATCCGCGACAACGTATCCTGAACGTGGTGTAAGGCGCTTCTACGGTGGTCTATATGGAAACATACCCTTGAGGTTCTAGGACTCATACTCGCGAAATTCCCAGATTTCCCAGACCAGAGTCAAAACTACTCTCAAACTGGTGGCGCTAGCATCTGTCTGCAGGTTGAATTGGCTGTGGATCACGCTTTTGAATCTTGAATAAGCGAGTATGGGTGCACTAGTCAGGGCCTTTTTCAAACTATGGAAGGCATTCTGCTGTTCCTCGCCCAAGTATCATTTGACGTCAGTTTGAAAGAGTCGTCTCAAGGGCTCTGCAACAGTTTCGAATTCTGGTATAAACCTATACCAGGAGGACATTCTCATGAACCTACGCAACTGTTTGACTGTCTTAGGGGCAGGATAGAAAGTTATAGGTTCCACTTTGTTAGGATCGATTTTGAGACCATCTTTATGGAAGACAAATCCAAGATACCTAACTTCTGAGCAGCAAAACTTGCTCTTCTTCGGATTTATCGTCAAGCCTGCTTAAGCCAATCGATTGAGAACCTTCTCCAACCACGCCAAATGTTTATCGAATGACTCGGTGACAACGATAACGTCGTCAAGGCAGCTGAAGACGTTAGGTCTCATGTCTGGCGTGATCACTTGGTCAATGAGCCGTTGGAAGGTTGCCGGAGCTCCTGTGAGCCTGAAAGGCATCCTTCTAAACTCAAACAACCTCCTTCCCGGCACGGTTAACGCCGTGGAAGGTTGACTGGCTTTCATTAACGGAATCCGGTTAAGGACAGCGCTCAAGTTTAATTTCAATATATATTTTGCGGCCTTCAACTGTCTCAGTATGTCAGTCATATAGGGAAACGGGCACGCATCTTTCTTAGAAATAGCCTTCAGTTCCCGAAAATCTAAAGATAAACTATGTTTTCCACCAGCTTAACGAGCCATCACAATCGGTGCGGACCATCCACTATGAGATTCCGCGATGATACCCTCAGCCAACAACCTTTTCATCTCTTCGTACATCGCTTTTCGTACCATCGGAGTAACTATACGGTATCTCTCCTAAATAGAAGCATGACCACGGACATCAATGTTGTAGGTAATGAGGTGGGTCGCACCCAGAGGGCCCTGCGATTTAGGAGGGAGCTTGATTTTTTTAATTTCTTCAATGCTTCCTCCTCACCCTCAAGTGAAGGGGTTACGCCACTACAACTCTCCTCTTCCACCAACCACTGTTTCAAGGGGTAATGATTTCCTTGAGAGTCCGGCATAAAGACATTTCTAGGACGCAAGAGGAACGCCACGTCAAACTTTCCCTGGCCCTCTAGCCCTAAGATCATCTCCGTAACAAGGTTCTTAGCTACCCCCACTTTGCAAACTTGAGTAACTTTCTCTATGGTTATGGGTAGGTGGACTTTACCAATTATCAAATCAGTCGAAGCATTTGCTACAACCATACGTGATTTCATAGTACAGTCTAGTTGCCTACCGATAATCTTCGCTATTTTATCCAACACCGACTTACAAATCAGAATGCGAGAAGAACCATTGTCGATTAAAGTATCGAGTAGGATCGAGTCAATAGTTGCCATCACATGAAGTTGTACGGTCTGACGGATTTTATCGATTCGGATTAAAGCCAGGATAGTCTGTTTTCTGTACAGTCTGACGGACTAGATCAATCCGAATCGTATCTGCTCATGTCCGTATTTTTTTACGGATAGACGGATGCGATTATTCTGGCTTCAATCCGGTGATATTGGGAAATCGTATGGTCGGACGTATTTAATAATCCATACTTGCAAAAAAAATCTTTTATTTATTATTATTACACTCAACTTGAACTCACTCACACAACAATTGCACACACGTTTACTTACGCATATAATCGTGCGCTTGAACGCTCTTTACAATCGAACTCGCTTAGGATTCTAACCCTGCCTATACTATCACACCTAAGGCACGCATTTTAACCAACTGAGCTATCAAAGCACTTGGATCTTGATGAAGATGATGATCTTGGATCAAGATCTCGGACAAGACTTCTCGCTGAGAAATGTACTACGCTATTTCATTGCATTTTTTTTTGTTTACCACATTTTATGAATAGGTGAATTTAAAAGTGTTCAATTGGCAGTTCTTTTAATTCGTCTTTTATCAAGTAAAATATTTTTTGTGATACATAAATAAACTATTTTGTATGGAACTCACAATTCAATACAAAATTTTATAGTTTAGAATCATTCATTTTTACAGCATTGTCAATTTCATAATTTAGCGTTCAACATTTTTAGTTTCTAAGAAATAGCATGAAAAATTGTCTGAAATTCAAAAATATACATTTGGAAAAATGTTTGTATAGGAAATACTCTGTCTATATGAAGTCTTCCATAGATTTTAGTTTTAACCGGTCTTTTTTAAAATAATTCATGCGCCCCCTCGTCCCATCTTCCTTCGCAACTTCTGGAAAAATAGAAATAAATTAAATGAAGGCTGTCATCAAATGCTCTTGGGTAATTTTGTCAGCCGTATGGATTTCATATTTATCTGAACGATTTTCCGTTTGCACTCCAATTTTGAGAAGTTGCAACTCAAACTCGAGGATTATTATTTCCGCTCGATTAGGATTCTTTCCGGATTCGGTGATTTTGTCGACATTGATTCCAGATTCAACCGGACTGTCTTCCGTTTGCA
The DNA here is from genome assembly GCA_032362435.1 of Melikaiella ostensackeni. Classification (NCBI taxonomy): domain Eukaryota; kingdom Metazoa; phylum Arthropoda; class Insecta; order Hymenoptera; family Cynipidae; genus Melikaiella; species Melikaiella ostensackeni. The sequence continues at coordinate 7,520 of JAUMHM010073828.1, forward strand.
CTTTATAGGTATGCAGCTCCATCGCGCAAATCAATTTCTGATCGATTCGGATTCGGTGTTTTTGTTCAGACTGATTTCAGATTCAAGCGAAATGTTTTTCGTTTAACTTCACATGAACCTTAATCGTGCAGATCGATTTCGGATCGATTCGAACCCCCGCCGTATTCGTTGTTTTTATTCGGATTTTTTTCAGATTTAAGCACACTGTTTTCCGTTTGCACTCCATTTGCAACTTCAACGTGCGGATTAATTTTAGATCAAATCGGACACTTTCCGGAGTGGAAGTTTTTGTCCGGATGAATTTCGAGTTACACCGGACTACTTTCCATTTTCACTTTAACAAAAACAAGTTCCCAATTATTTTCGTACAGTATTTGGATTGAGCCGGATATGTTTCGGAGAGAAATTGTAAATCGGATTGATTTTGGATCATTCGGGACTAATTTCGGAATCCCAAATTCTTAGCAGGGCGGGAGTAGGAGTGAATATTTAGAACACTAAGGGGAAAACCCTGCTGAAAATTATAGGTCCCGATACGGCCATCAGAATGATGGAATTCTTGAAAGCATAACTAATCAAACGGTAGATCTTAATCTTACAGTTTAATACCTTGGAGAGTATATTGAATATAAAAAAAAATTTGAATTTGTGAGTGCCATCGTTATCATGATAAAAACTTCTGGAGGAATTAGTATAAATGTAGAAAGTTCAGAAGCAGATAATCTAGATAGTAGATACCAATATTTTTGCTCAAGAATTCCGGTGTGTGAAATAGAAATTATTAAAATGAAAGAGGCGAAAATTATAATTGAGGATTCAAATATATTTAATATTTCAGATATGCCGACCCATAAACTCTTGAATTATGTGGAAACAATGCTCCTTAATTGATTTGTGTACAAGAGCTTTCAAATAATAATTCTTTCTTTATCATAAGATAAAGTTGCCAGATCGTGTTGCTTATCAAAAAGTTCCGATGTTAAGTAACGGATACTTAACTTCTTTGCTACAAGTGTGATTGAGTGTTTATGGACGGACAATAAAGCCGAAGTTTATTTTTTTCTATTGTATGAAAAAGAAGTCTCTGCTATCAACATTTTGTGAGAATTTTTTGTTCTGCTTTACCATATACTACCCCTATGTATTTTCGACCCATAAGTATTTGAAATAATTTTAAGCTTTTTTGAAAAATATGACTCTTGATTCTTTCAATTTTCCTACTAAGAACACTAAAATTTCTTACAGGAAATCAATTAACGTAACGAGATTTGAGTGAATTCGATTTTAAGTTTCATTTTAAAACTCTTTTCTAATATGAAATGTGGACTATTTTTCAGAATTCGTTCAGAACATAAAAGTAGAATGTGGCTCACAATGGAAGGAAACGCATTATTTTCGTTCAAAAAGTCCTAAAGCCTACAATTTTGATCCGATTTCAATCTTTATTTTCTGGAATGAATGTGCTCTAAATTTCCAAAAAGATTGCTCTGTGTTTTTTTTGTTTTATCAATCGTCTCAAATCAATGCACGGAGACTCATAAAACAACTAAAATTAGTACATTCATTAATATATTCGTCATTAACAATCGCGATGAACTAATCTACGGTCGAAAAGTGTTCACTTTTGCTAAAAATTGCTTTGAACTAGAAGAGTGGTTGTAGCTTCAAAAAATCTTTAAGAATTAACAGTCATTGGTTTGAACGATCTTGGTGTCCAAATATTTGAATTTGAGGTCTTTTCAAAGGGCCTAGGGGAATAAGCATGTAAAATTGGATTTCGCACCTATCAAGACTGTATTGGCACCATATATTGACATCTATGTGAATGTAAAATGCTGCAAATTTCAACCATAAAATTTCATTTTTTTTGCGAGATATAGAGGGGGGGAATAAAATCAAAAAATGGGTTTTTCTCGAAAACGGCTGAACTGATTTTGACGAATAAAATATATGTTGTGTTAACCAAAAAGACTACTTCCAAAAAAAGTTTGGATTTTTTCGGATGAAAAAAGGTGTAAAAAAAATTTCAAATTTTGAGAATATTTTTTTAAGGTTATGTTTCAGAGGTACACCTCCAATTTTTTCCCAAAACAAACCTTGAAGTGTATGCTTCAACGTACATTTTTGTTCAGATTTTTCGTGGTGGTGCGTCATGGCGAAAAATGATGAAGATCATGCATGCCGCACAGCACACTCTCGCTCCAGCCGGGCACATCGAACTCCACTCTTCGGTTGACACTTTATTAGTTTAATTAAGCGGTCGGCTGGAATAATGGTGCACTTATAATTTAAGAAATCATTTATTTTTCATTTTTTTTGTATATAACATTATGAAAAACGAATGCGCATTTTTAAAACGTTACCCCGTAGTGAAATTACAGTTGCTGTGATATTACATGACACACCAAACGAAATAGTTGAAAAAAATTCACAAAAAAAAGTTTGAAAAGAATGTTAGTATTCTATGTATATAAAGTATTCAAATAAGAATCGTCTGCAGTTGGCCTATGAAAATTATTGTTTCCAGATTTCACTACGAAGAGGTTGCAATACGATTTTGAACTCCTTATTGGGGTGCTTTTTTAGTATGAGTCCCCTCGCCTCTCACAAGACGGGGTGCTTCTGAGTGTGAGTCCCTTCGCTTCTCACAAAACGGGGTGCTTTTTCAGTGTGAGTCCCCTAGCCTCTCACAAAACGGAGTGCTCTTTTAGTGTGAGTCCCCTCGCCTCTCACAAAACGAGGTGTTTTTTTTAGTGCGTATCCCCTTGCCTCACACAAAACCGAATACTTTTTATGTAATTATTTCTTTTAATTGGACCTGCGCAGTACTAGTCAGAAAAACAAATGACTACCAGAAAACAAAAGGTGTTATGAGAAAGGTTATAAGAAAGGTTTCGCGCTATTTCAGTAGTTATTATTTCGATCGTAAATACAAATCAATCAGTTTATAAGAAGAATTATGAAATGACGAAAAGGTTCTAAGATGAAACGCTCGGCTCTAAGTCGCCAACTTTGAAGAGTTGAAAACAAATAAATAGCGGATTCGAGAAACCTGACCTGGGCATTACTAGTCAGAGAAACAAATGACTACCAAAAAACAAAAGGTGTTATAAGAAAGGATATAAATACTTCAGGGCATACGTTTAGTGCTATTTCAGTAGTTATTATATCCATCATGCTTAAAAATCAATCAGTTTATAAGAAGAATTATGAAATGACGAAAAGGTCCTCTTGAGCAGATTAGAGAGGTTGACAAAATGATCAAGAACGAAGATTAAACGGTTGAATTCAATAATGGTGTGCTTGAATTTTCAGAAATTTGGTCTTTGTTTTTCATAATGGTATGAACAAAAGAAATGGAAAATGAGTAATTCCTTAAAATCCAAGTGCACCATTATTCTAGCCGACCGCTTAATTAAACTAATAAAGTCTCAACCGAACAGTGGAGTTCGATGTGCTCGGCTGGAGCGAGAGTGTGCGGTGCGGCATGCATGATTTTCATCATTTTTCACCATGACGCACCACCACGAAAAATCTGACGAAAATGTATGTTGATCCGAAAAAAATGAAATTTCAAGGTTGAAATTTGCAACACTTTATATTCACATAGATGTCAATATATGGTGCTAATATAGGCTTGATAGGTGCGGGGGCCATTTTCACATGCTTATCCCCCTAGGCCCTTTAGATTTCCCTCAACCGCCTGAATTGCTAAAGAAATTCCTAGAAATCATATATGCTTAACTATATTTGTTATAATATAACAATTATCATTAGGGCTTCCAAAACTGCTTTGAGTTATTGTGAGAGTGACTGCTAGTCACAAAAATATAAAACAAGTTAGCGATAATCATTGTTATAAAGAATTTTTGTGAAAACATAATGAAATTTGAGGCTTTTCAGATATTTTTTTTCCTCAATTTGCTTTAATTATCTGAACTGCTACATATATTCCTGGAAATGATGGTGGGATAATCATAAATGTTATAATTTAAGAACTTTAATTTCTTATAAACGATTCAAATAGATAAATGCAGAATTTTGAGTCTTTTCGTATGAGAAAATGGTTTTTTTGTTACAAAAGTTAAAAGAAGTGATTAGTAATCATTTTTATAAACCGTCAACACTTACATTATCTAGCTTAGTATATTAACGCAACTTGACTTCATGCGACAAAAGCTCTGATTGTATCTTCAAATTTCATTGTTAACTTTTTTATACATTTTTGTGACTAACAGTCGCTTCACAATAATTTGAAACAGTTTTAGTGCAAAAACTCCTTATTCCTACGTGAAAAAACCAAACTTTAGTGTTTATTTATTACAATTGTTTGTGAAAAGTGATAACTGTCAAGCCAAAATTAACGACGAGTACATTATTTGTTCTATTTTATTGACGCTAAAAAATGAATTTCCCAAAAGATTCAATATAAGTATATAAGTATCTCCAAGATTATTGTGGATTAGAATAAGAGTGGAATCAGAAGGCTATTTATCATAGCATGTTACGCTTCAGGTGTTGGTGACAGTAGGAATGTAAAAGATACTTTCTGGGATTTGCTTAAAGATATTATAGGAACCTGTGACCTTGCAAAAGAATCATTTTAATCGGAGATATGAATATTTGGGCTGGTGTGAAACGTGATGGTACCGGCAGGGTACTTAGTACTTGGTTATTTTAGACATATAATGATCCACATGTATACTTAGTGCTGAGGCGAAGGCCACAGTATGATTGACTTTGTTGTAGTGGATGTGAGGCTAAGATGGTTTGTAAGGGAGACAAGCATTACAAGAGGCCTCAGCGATGAGGAGAAGACTAAATAAAAAAATGATTATAGGGATAAAAATAGAAAAGCCAAGATACTACTCAAAGAAAGCAAGAGTAAAATCGAAGCCGGAAAAGATAAGAAATTACTGCATGATTTTGAGGGAAATAATATATTATTTTGGAACTGGGTGTAGAAGATTAGGAAAGAAAATACTATCACTGAGTCAGTCGGGATTAGGAATGCTGATGGTGGAATGGTATTGAATCCGGACAAAGTAAAAGACTGTATGCGGCTAGAGGCCTTCCCCACTCTTCGAAATATATTCAATATCCCGTTTTATGATGCGGTGGTTCAATTGTTCGAAATGCCGTCTGTAACATGCCTGTTATTGGTCACAGAAAAGATTTTAGTCACATTCCTACCAGTTTCCAATGTCTCGTGTGGGAAGGCTCTTCCGTGACTCACAGAAATTATTAAAGTCACACCCTACCACTTTCCAACGTCTAGTGGAGGGCAAAAAGGCTCCCCTGTGACTGGTCACAAAAATAATTTGAGTCACTCACCTACACCTTTCTAATGTTGCGTAGAGGAGGCACTCCTGTGACTGCTCACAGGAATGATTTAAGTCACATACCTACCCCTTTCCTACAGTACTTCTATGAATTTAATTTTTATCGTCTATTTTCTTGGAAACTGTCACTGATGGAGTAAAAATGTATTTAACATTGAATGTGCTTTTTCGAAAGATCAGAAACTTTCGCTTGAAGCTTTTTTTATAAATTTGTAGTATTTACTAAACTAAATGCGGAAAAACCTCAAATTTTCATAGTTTCATCGAGTCTTGACCTTGAAATTTGTTATTTGCGTGTGATTGTATGGTCATTTTCGTGATAAGCACGTCAAAATACATGGGTATAGAGAGTTTCATATCAAATTTTCATATCAATACTGTTTGAAACGTTTGGGATAAAATACAACAAATAACCGTAGACTCGAATAAGTAGACATAAAATTTAAACGACTTAACGTGTCATGATTATACAAGCAACAATGTAGGTCTTTCACTGGACACCCAAGGTACAGGAAACATTTGAAGGATTAAATAATATTCTTTGCTCAGAATCGATACTGCAGTATCTCGAATCCAACCAATCTTTTGTAGTGACTACTAATGACTCCGAATATGCTCTGGGAGCTGTGTTGAGTCAAGGTCCTGTTGACAAGGGCCAACATTGTATTGTATTGCTGACAGATCATCGTATTTTGGTATGGTTGCAGCAGCTTAGTGATCCCACTTTTGGTTCTAGGTTGGCTAGACGGAAAGTCAAATTGAGAGAATATGAATTTGAAGTCCAACGTAAGCCGGAACGAGTGAATCCTAATGAAGATGAATTACCTAAAGATCCTGTAGTAGATCCAGTTAAAGATGACTATATGGATATAGATGAGTGAGATAGCTGAGGCTACAAGGATGTCAACTGAGCGTGTACGCAATATTTTACATGAAAATTTGGGCATGGAGAAGCACTGTGCTAGGTGGGTTCCGCGTTTGCTAACATTCGATCAAAAATTGACCCGGCAAACTGTTTCAATCGAAAATTTGGCGCTGTACAAGCGAAACCCCAGGGAATTTTTGCGTCGATTTATAACTGTGGAT
>JAUMHM010073878.1:0-13945 GCA_032362435.1 Melikaiella ostensackeni
CCGGTGTTTGGGGCCCCCCCCCCCCCCCTCAAATTAGTAACGTAGTTTATGGACGGCCCCTCATAGCCTGAGGGCAAGCAATTTTTCCGTACGGGATTGGATGATTTTTAATTTTACTAGTAAGATAAATGTAACTAAAATACGAACATCAACTAATTCTTCGTTTTGACTCTTCTTGACACAATGCCACTTCTGATTCTCACATTCATCGAAACAAATATTTCCGTCTACATTCAGCAAGGACATAAGACTATCTTTATTATCTGATGATTGAGAATTATTTTCTAAATTTATATGACCGTTGCAACCGATTTCGCTGATTAATTCCTCGAAGTTGTTAATATAAGAATTTTCCAAAGAGCTCGATGAAAAACTAAATGCATCACGAGGTGGATAAAAAGTTGATACGTCAGTATTTGAGGACTCATTTTTGCCTGGAGCAGAACAAATCGAGAAAAACAGTTTTTTTTCTTTCAGTTCCTCCTCAAATTTTTCCTTTACAATTTTCACTGTTTTTTCTAATTCGGTTTCAATGAAGCAACATTTTACTGATGTGTTGCAAATTATAGATTCTGATGCGTCAGATGAATCACATGCAATTCTAGATTATCAATTATTATTACATTACTACTTTGATTACCACATTTTGAAATATCGAAATTTTACGATGATTTTTCGAAGAAATAGAAAAAATTACTTGTATGAATTCATCGTAAAATATCGATTTTTCGAAATTTGTAATTAAAAACTGTCGGACGTAAATATGGAAATAATATCTTCCTAAAAATATGACTACTTTGGTCACGATAATCTTATTTAAGAATGTTTTCAACATTTAGATTTATAAAGAATGGCTCGTCCTATAATAAAAGAAAAAATGTTCCAAAGTCTTCTAGAATCTTCTGGAATACTTGGCTATATTTCACAAACGATTCAAAATATTTTTATCAATTTTGGAATGTTTTAGAATTGTCAAGAATCCTCCACGATATTCCAAAGAAATTTAAAATGTTCTGGAATGTATCGCTAGTATTTTAAACCTTGATCAATTTTTTAGAATTTTCCGGAGTATTCCAGATCGTTCTAAAACTATTTTATTTGATTCACATTAATTTTAAAAAATTTTAAAGGTACGATGGATATAGTGCAGAATATTCTGGAACATTCCAACATCTCTTAGAAGATTCGAGAATGTTCCACTACTTTAAAGATATTCAAAATATCTATGGAATATTATAGAATATTCTAGAACACTAAAATACATTCCAATGGGATTTCGAATATATTTGAAATTCATACATTTTTGAATCTTCTTGCACTAAGTTCTGCAACAATCTAAAATTCCAGAATATTCGCGTATCTTCTGACATATTCTAAAATGTTCCATAACAATATCAAATAGTCACAACAAACAAAATATGTCAAAAACATATAGTTTGGAATATTCTAGTCATATAAATACTCAAATGTTGTATAAAATGTTCTGGAATATTCAGGGCTGCCACACAGTCACTTTTACTCACTTTTTTTTCTCAGATCCCTTTTTATTTTATTTTTTAAGATAAAATCACCAAAGTCACTTTTTAAAATGGAGCGATCACTTTATCACTTTTTAAAAATAAATTAAAACAGAGAATCCAAGATTAAGCACTCGTGAATTCAGGTTTATCCCTACTTCTTAATTTTCTTGAATTTTTTTGAATTCTTTGAAATTCACTGAATTGAATGAACTTTGTTTGGATTTTGAAATTTTTGTTTCATTTACCCTGAATTCTTTTTAATTCATGTTGAATTCGTATGAGTTTTATCGAATTCTCTTGAATTTTATTAAATTCACTCCAATTTCGTTTAAATAAATGGAAGATTTAGGATTAAATTTTTTTTTGAATTCATTTGAATTCATTTGGAATTTAACCTGAATTCTTATTAATTTATCCTAAAATCTTTTTAAATCGTTTGAATCCTTTGAAATTTACTGATTCTTTTTTAATTTAGTTGAATTGTTTCAAATTCATTCAATTCAATTCAGTTTTTTTTTAGTTTTTGTTTTAATTCATCCCTAAGTCCTTCAGATTTATCTTGAATTCTTGGGCATTTCATTATATTCTTGTTGAATTCCTTTGAATTTTCATAAATACACTCCAAATTAAATGAATTCAATGAAATTTCAAAATATTTTTGAACCCTTCTTCTAATTTAGTTGAATGTTTCAAAAATTCAACTTAAATTTTCATCAAATTCTTCTCATTTCCCTAAAATTCTTCTAAGTTCACTAGAATTTTATACTATTCAGTGTTTTTTTTCATATTTTGAATTTGTTTTCAATTCAGTTAAATTCTGTTGAATACGCTCTGAATTCTATTGATTCCTTATGTATTCAGTTCAATGGAAGTTTTTTGATTTAAAAAATTTTGTCCAATTTCTGTTCAATTCATTTGAATTCATTTGGAATTTAACCTGAATTCTTATTAATTTATCCTGAACTCTTTTAAAAAATTTCCAATTTTTGAGAATTCTCTTGGATTTTTTTTAATTCACTTGCATTTTTCTATTTTCTCTCAATTGTACTCAATTTAATGATTTTTTGTACTTTGTTTGAGATTTTTTAATTCACCATTAGGTCGTTTAACCTTACCTTGAATTACTAGGCATTTCATCAAATTTTTGTTGAATTCTTTCAAAATTTTCTGAATTCACTCCAAAATAAATGAATTGAATGAATTTTTAATATATTTTTGAACACTGTTTTCAATTTAGTTGAATTTTTTTAAAATTCATCTTGAATTTTCATCAATTTCATAAAATTCTTCTCATTTCCCTAAAATTCCTCTAAGTTCACTCGAATTTTATTCTATTCAGTGCTTTTTTTATATTTCAAATTTGTTTTCAATTCAATTAAATTATGTTGAGTTCGCTCTAAATTCTATTCATTCTTTATTTATTCAATTCAATGGAAATTTTTTGATTTTAAACCTTTTGTCCAATTTTTGTTCAATTCATTTGAATTCATTTAGAATTTAACCTGAATTCTTAATAATTTATCCTTGACTCTTTTAGAAAAATTCAAATTTTTGGGAATTCTCTTGGATTTTTTTAATTCACTTGCATTTTTCTATTTTCACTCAGTTGTACTCAATTAATGATTTTTTTTACTTTCTTAAAGATTTTTTTTATTGAATTCGCTATGAATTCTGTTCATTCCTTATTCATTCAATTCAATGAAAATTTTTTGATTTTAAACATTTTGTCCAATGTTTGTTCAATTCATTTGAATTCACTTGGAATTTAACCTGAATTCGTATAATTTACCCTTAATTCTTTTACAAAATTTAGAATCTTTGGAAATTCTCTTGGATTTTTTCTGATTTACTTGCATTTTTCTATGTTCACTCAATTGTACCCAATTCAATGATTTTCTTACTTTTTTAAAGGTTTTTTCTAATAAGTCTTTTAACCTTACCTTGAATTATCAGGCATTTCTAAAATTCTTGTTGAATTTCTTTGACTTTCCAGTAATTCACTCCCAATTTGATGATGTCAATGAATTATTTAAATATTTTTTAGTTGTTTCCAATTCACTTTATTTTTTTTTAAAATTTATTTTCAATTTTTATCTATTTCATCGAATTCTTATTTGCCTCAGATTCCTCTAAATTCGCTTGAATTTTATTTCATTTATTGTTTTTTTTATATATTTTGAATTAGTTTTCACGTCAGGTTAATTTCGTTGAATTCGCTCTGATTTCTGTTCACTCCTAATTCATTAAATTCAATGGAATTTTTTTTATTTTTAAAACTTTGTTCAATTCACTCAAATTCTTATAGATTTCATAAAATTGTCGTGAATTTCCGTGAATTCTTCTAAATTCACTCAATTCCACTCAATTCAGTGGATTTTTTCAGTTTTTATTTTAATTCACCCTTAAGTCTTTTAAACTCATCGCGAATTCTTGGGCATTTCATCAGATTCTTTTTACATTTTTCTAAATTCACTCCAAATTTAATTATTTCAATGAATTCTTTAAATATTTTTGAACTGTTTTTAATTTACTTGATTTCTTAAATTCATCTTGAATTTTTATCAATTTCATCCAATTCGTCCCATTTTCTTTAAATTCCTCTAAACAAACTCGAATTTTGTTTTATTCGTTGTTTTTTTTATATTTTGAATTTATTTTGATTTCAGTAAAATTCTGTTGAATTCTCTCTGAATTCTGTTCACTCCCAATTTATTCAATTGTGTTTTCCCTTGAATTCTTCTCAGTTCTCTCCAATTTTACTGAGATAAATGCAATATTTTGGATTTTTTTGAAATTTTTTAAATTCACTTGAATTAACCGAGAATTCTTTTGAATTTATCCTGAATTCGTTAAAATTGATCTGAAATTCTTTTAAATTTCATCGAAATCTTGTGAATAGAAAAGAACATTAAGTCACATTATTAATGCGCATTAATCACTTTTAGTTAATTTTATTTACTTGTTGGGTTAAGAATTGGCCAATTTTGGTCGCTTTTTCTTTTTTTTCGAATATTCGAAAAATGACCAGAAACATCGAGAATGCTGCGCAACATTTGCAAAGATTTCGAAGTACTCAATTTTTAAAATCTTCTAGAGCATTCTTGTATCTTCCAGTATATTTTTAGCACAAATTGACACAGGATAATTCTAGAATCTTCTAAAAGCATTCGGATATTCCATAATATTATCGAAAACTAAATATTCTTTTCAAGTGCATTTATTTAATATTTCAAGATTAATTTTTTGACAATTCAAATATTCATTTGCAGTAAGGATAGGTATATATTTCCTCGCATTTTCTTAAATTATCTAGAACATTTGAGAATGTTTCACAAGAATTTGTCATATTTAGAAGTTTCATTTGGATTATTCTAAAAGCTTCTAGAATTTTTGAAGTAATACAGAATATTCGAAAGTAAAAATTCCGAATATTTTTAAATGGATGAATTTCTTAGTGTTCGAAAATCTTCTAGAATATTTTGCAACGTTCAAGGATCTGATATTTTTATTTTGAACCTGTTTTTTCGGAAAGTTTATGTAATGACCACGGAAAATAAAAACAAATTACTCAACGTTGTATCCTCCAAGGACAGATTAGAAGGAGCTCCACAAAGATATTTTACTTCGTTTGAGATGACATCCTGGTTCAAATTTATCGGTTTCAAATCATTATTTGGATCACTTGATCTGCAAAGAATTTGTTCAGCGCACTTGCACTTTTGTTCTATTTTTGTTGATACACTTTCGAGAATCGTGCATGACGCATTATCATAATTATTACTAAACTTGCGTGTCAGATCTGATGATGAAAATTTTTCTCCACAGGGATATGAATCGTTAATGAAACGATTACAGCAAGAGCAAAATTTTCCGTCTTTATTTTTTTGCGTGGTAAATTCTTGAAGAAATTTGGAAGATTTTAATGAAACTCTCGGCTGGCAGCAAACTTCCATTTTAGACAGATGCGATTTTTAATTACTGTAAATTTGACCAAGTTATATTTTTTGGTCACATTTCGATTTTGATTGTGTTTTCCAAATTCTTTAGGAATACTGAATGTCTAAAAGTGTAAACAATCTAAGAAAATATGAGTCTGGAACAGTTTGGTTAAATAAAAAAAAATGAATTTATGTTAATGACGTGTCACGTGTGAGAAACCAATTCGATCGAAATTCAATTTAAATTTTTCGAAAAGTTCCTCCTTCGACGAAAGAATGGATTTTTACAGTTTTCAGGGTGTCTACTAATCGGGGAAATTGGGAGAACCGTAATATAGCCGGGAATTAAAAAAAAATCGGGAAAAACCGAGAATACAAATTCAAATCGAGAATCACATTTAAAGTTTTCGAAAATGTGATATTTTTACTAATCATGCTAACAAGAGGAATAAATTGAAGAATTGTTATAAATATGATGAGAAAAGGTGTTCAGAACTATAACTATTCAGAAATTTTGTAACAATCGAGAACAATGCTTGAGCTCTGAACAAATAGTATTTTCTAAGAGATATACTAATTAATAATTAATTTTTATGAAATTCTACTTTATTGTTCAGAGTTTTTAATTTGAATTATTTAATAATTTTTTGAATGATTTTAAATATATCGATTTTTTAAAATGATCTTTATGTTGTATTTTCCAAATTGGGACATATAGATTATTTAAATCTTCTGAAATTTTTGTGAAATGATTCACAATCTCTTGAAATCTTTCGAAGTCTTTGTGAATTTGGTGGGCGAAAATTAGTAGACACCCTGATATTCTTTTATTGATATTATGACTAAAAAAATGATAAACATTATTACAGCAGAATATTTTAGAGAGATATAAATCTCTTTTGTATGACAACTTCATTAATTGAAAACGTAAATGATTTGAAATTACATCCTTCATTGACATTTGTTTCGTAGCTTTAATTTTTTTGCTTTTTTCTTTTGAGTGACACGCAGGAAAAGAATATGTTCGTGATTTGAATAATTACACTTGTTTAAATTTATGCAGAAATTGTGCGAAAGTTAATTGTGGGAGATGAAGGTATAATTATATCCTTGAAAAAATTAGCAAAGAAGAAGAATAACCTGGTGAGTAGATATTTTATAAAATACACCAAAGTTTCAAATTGAAGGGATGCATTTAATAATAATTTATATTACAACTTCTTTAATATTCAGTCATCAAAAACCCGACCTATCAAAATTTTCTTCTGATAAATTGAGTGTACGCTGAAAGTCCCTAGTGAGTCAGTCCGCAATATGTTATTCCGAGAATTTCGTTCGATGATCAGGGGAGCAAGGTGTGCAGAGAGTGGCACTCTAAAGCCAGTAAACTCGTCCAGTACTGCACTAACAATGCGGGCGGTGCCACGCAAGCGCATAATTTCGTCAGTTCGGACGGTCCGCACTTCGCTTCATTCGCTTTCAGTGTTTACGTTATGTATTACAAAAATGTCTCAGGAAAACAAGAGGCAGCGTTTATCCTTCAAAACAAACAAACATTTAAAGAAATTTAACAAATATTTTTTACTGCGAACGAAAATCACATAGAAATGGTTCATACGAACCTGATTGTTGACATTGGAGTCGGTCCGCTATATGTCCAAGGCCATTTTAGGCAAGAAGCCAAATCGGACTTATATGGGACTTTCAGTGTATCATATTTTGTATTAATATTCAAAAATATTCATACCCTTTTGTGAGAAACTAATTATACCACTCATTTTAATTGATTCCAATTCCTTTTTAAAACATTCCACTGACCTTGATTATTATTAGAAGTGAAGAATAAAATCTTTGTTCAACAGAAAAGGAACTTATACTTAGTATTTGATTAGTCAGTAATTAATTAAATAACTAACATTGTCCACACCTGCATACAAATTTCCAATTCCACACAAGAGATCCCACTATAAATCCTTGATTTATTACATTTCCCCTGTGACGCAAAACATCACATTTGTCAACAAGTCTTTATATTCAAACAGGTTTTTTTTTTAGTTTGAAAAATCTTCTCGTATATAAGTATCACTCCTGCATGCTGAAACGTCATTCCTAGGTGAATATACTGGAAGGATATTCAATTTATCCTCAGAAGTGCAAAACATTTTTTTTTCAAAAATGTGGTTTCTCTCTGTCGTATCTTTTGTTGGGATTTTGGCAGTTGTTGGTGCAGATCAGGACGTTTATCCTGATACGTGGCTTCATATTGATGTCAAACCATTAATTGATAATGATCGACTCTTCAAAAAATATACGGAATGCATACTTGCAGACAAAAATAAGGGATGTCCTAAGGAGGCCATAGAATTAAAACGTGAGTTTTATATTTTTTAATAACTATAATGAATGTATTTTTTTGAATGAATAACACAGGCCGACAAAATTTGAAACAATATAGAACGATATTTTTTCTTTTTTTTCTCCGAGATATGATATTAATCATTACTTCGCATTCTTCGCCTTCTTTGCAATTTTAAGCCATATTTAAAATAATATAACACGAGCAGAAATTTTCCTTACTAGAAACCGCTTACGCCATTGTTTTGTACTTCTTCTCACCTTTTGTTTCCATTTTGGATCACCCCGAACCGATTTTTTTCTCTGAGATATGGTACATTAACCATTTCTACGCTTTCCTCGCCTTCCTCACCATTTTCAGCCATATTTGAAACAAAATAACACGAACAGCAATTTTCCTTATTTAAAACCGCTCATGCTTTTGTTTAGTACTCATTTTAACCTTTCATTTCCATTTTGCATCACCCCGAACTGATTTTTTTTCTCCGAGATATGGTACATTAACCATTTCTTCGCTTTCCTCGCCTTCCTCACCATTTTCAGCCATATTTGAAACAAACTAACACGAACAGCAATTTTCCTTATCCAAAACCGCTCATGCTTTTGTTTAGTACTCATTTTCACCTTTCATTTCCATTTTGGATCACCCCGAACTGATTTTTTTTCTGCGAGATATGGTACATTAATCATTTCTTCGCTTTCCTCGCCTTCTTCACCATTTTCAGCCATATTTGAGACAAAATAACACGAACAGTAATTTCCCTTATTCAATATCGCTCATGCTTTTGTTTAGTACTCATTTTCACCTTTCATTTCCATTTTGGATCACACCGAACCGATTTTTTTCTCCGAGATATGGTACATTAACCATTTCTTCGCTTTCTTCGCCTTCTTTGCCAGTTTCAGCCATATTTGAAAAAATAGAACATGAACAGCAATTTTCCTTATTAAAAACCGATCATGCTTTTGTTTAGTACTCATTTTCACCTTTCATTTCCATTTTGGATTACCCCGAACTAATTTTTTTCTCCGAGATGTGGTGTATTAACCATTTCTTCGCTTTCCTCTCCTTCCTCACCATTTTCAGCGATATTTGAAACAAAATAACACGAACAGCAACTTTCCTTATTTGAAACCGCTTATGCTTTTGTTTAGTACTCAGTTTTACCTTTGACTTCCATTTTGGATCACCCCGAAATGATTTTTTTTCTCCGAGATATGGTACATTAACCATTTCTTCGCTTTCTTCGCCTTCCTCACCATTTTTAGTCATGTTTAAAATAATATAACACGAGCAGAAATTTTCTTTATTAAAAGCCGCTTACTCCATTGTTTAGTACTCCTTCTCACCTTTCGTTTCCATTTTGGATCACCCCGAATCGATTTTTTTCTCCGAGATATGGTACATTAACCATTTCTTCGCTTTCTTTGCCTTCTTTCCCATTTTCAGCCATATTTGAAATAATATAACACAAATATCAATTTTCTATATATAAAACCGCTTACGCCATTGTTTGGTACTACCTTTCACCTTTCATTTCCAGTTTGAATCATCCCGAATCGATTTTTTTCTCCGAGATATAATACATTAACCATTTCTTCGCTTTCTTCGCCTTCTTCGCCATTTTCAGCCATATTTGAAACAATATAACACGAGCAGAAATTTTCTTTATTCAAAAACGCTTACGCCATTATTTAGTACTCCTTTTTACCTTTCATTTTCATTTCGGATCATCCCAAAAACATTTATTTTCTTCGTAATATAGCACATTAACTATTTCTTCGCTTTCTTCACCTTCTTTGCCATTTTCAGACATATTTCAAATAATATAACATAAGCATTTTTTTTTGTTTGAAACCGCTTACGCGATTGTTTAGTACTTTTTCTTACCTTTTATTTTTATTTTGGTTCATCTCGAACCCATTTTTTTTCTTCGAGATATGACACACTAACCATTTCTTCGCCTTCTCGCCTTCTTTGCCATTTTCAGCTATATTTGAAACAGTATAACACGAGATGCATTTTTTAAAATTTTAAATCACTAGGGCCATCGTTTGGTACTTCTTCTTACCCAAATCGATTTTTTTTTATTTTCAGTGTGAAACTGAAGTCATTATTATGCCATATCTCGGAGAAAAAAATTCGTTTTGGGATGATCCAAAATCAAAATGTATTGTTTCAAATATGGTTGAAAATATCAATTTTTGAACTTTTAGGTTAGGATATCTCAAAATCCTGACGCATAGGAAAAATTTGGACAGCGGATTCCTTTTCAGGATATGAAAATTCTTCGGGGTTTCCTAGTTCGGTCTTTGGGTACAAAAGAAGTAAATTTTTTACGATTTTACAAGAGATAAATTATTATTTTTTTAAATATAAACTTTTTTGTGAAACGAAATATTCAGATTCAGGAAATGTTTTTCTTTGGAATTTAAACGAAATTGCCAGCAAATAATTTAAAAACTACCTAGAGTGGCGCAAGATGATCAAACATCTCGAATTCTGAACATTTTTCCAAAGGGGACGCTAAACCAATTTTTGTAGAGTAATTTTTTTTTTTGAATAATAAGGTAAGTGTACTAGTCCTTGGACACTTAATACATAAGAGCGGCAAAAATAAAAAACCTTTCTATGAAATTGCAATCAATTGTTCATTTATCATGTTAGAATTATTAGGGATATCATTTTCTTTACGAACAATACTTGATAATGGTTTTGTGTCATCAATTTTAATAATATAAAAGAATTATGATGTTTGATACACGTGTGCCAGTTCCTCGGACAAGAAAATGTGATTGCGTGAGTGGTCGGAAATGCATGCTCCAATCTAAGATGATTATTAAAAGTTAATTGATTGAAAAATATATAATACGTTTATTTTTGTTTTTAACGAACTTGTTAATACAATCAATCAATATCTGTGTTAAAAAAAAATTTTTTCATTGACTATTTGACTTCATTGACTTTTCACACTTCGTCTTGCCTTTTTGAAACATTATAAGCACAATTTTGAATAATTTTTAGTGAAAATTGTGATTCTTTCAGATTTTTCTTAATTACTATTTTTGGTATTAAACATAAAAATCTATTTTTTTCAAATAATAGGTAGTCTACAGGAAAAATTTTCAGCGATTAGGATTAGGCGGAATACACAAATATTTTAACTATCTTGAAAATTAAATTAGAAAACTTTGAAAACTTTTTCCAAACATGTCTTTTGACTTAAAAACATATTTGAAGAGTCCCGAGACATAAGGGCGTAAGTGCATAACTTTTTTCTCTTTTGATTAGAAAAAAGAAAGTTCTTTCAAGCTATAACTTAGCTCTATTAAATTGTGAAAAAACCATAAGGAATTTTTTTCGAATAAATGTAGGTGGTGATTCGCGTAGAAATTCCGAAAGTAATTTCTATATGGAAGAACCATGTGGATTTTTTCTGTTGGGAAAAGCGGAACAGAGATAATTTTGACAAGGGTGGAAATTGCTTACGCTTGAAGTGAGGGATGCAAAAAACGCTCATCGAAATGATCCCTTTACCTGAGATACGAACGATATTTTTTCACATATCCAAACAAAAAAGACATTTAAAAACGTGAAAAAACAATATAACATTGACAAGAACGAGGTTAGATATTACGAATAATAATTTTTCTTTCAAAAGACATGATTTCTCCATCGCAATTATATAATTCAACATTATAGATGACTAGATATAGTTCTTTATTTCTTACTTGCCTTTCTTATCGCACAAAAATCACTATCACAGCATAAAAGCTCAACAACTTTGCAATTAACGGAGACTGGCACAACACTAAAAAGTTGCGGCGCTAGTCTCGGTGATTTTGTCTGGGGACTGGCACATTGGCAGGTTACGTGATGCAGTATCCGAATTGTTCATTTATTAACATAAGAATAATTAAATCGTAAAAACAATAAATGCACTGTATGCGAAATTCATTTTTACAAAGTATACATGCATTACTTCTTTCATATCGTAAAAATTGAGGTGTATATTCCCTATGAAATTCGGTCTGCTTCTAACGAAAACAGTAAGCGCGTAATATGTTCCGCAAAATAATTGACATCGATTCACATCATATTTTTTTTTTAAACTGTTGCTCAAGAAAGAAAAAATTTTCGTGTCATCTTTACTTCTCAGCTACAGCTTACTTAAAGAAAATTTTCAGTAAAATTGATTAATTATTCATTTTACAAAAGTCGAAAACGATTGATCTTATTCGGACACTGGCACATATCCGAGGACTGGTACATTTACCTTAGTTTCAAAAATAATTCTACACTGTTTTCGATTTCCGATCATAATACGTTACTTCTCCAGATGAAACACTAGAGAAATACACTTCTGATGTCCTAAAAATTCAATCAAAAAAATATAATTGATTTTTCGGAAAATGAATTTTTTAATTTTTCTCGCGAAGGGCTTAAGATATTCTAAAAGAGTAAGAGATCTTTTCTGCAGAACTTTCTTGAATGAAAAACTATTATCTTGCAACTTTTTCGTATGTTTCGTTGTTTTCGAGAAGAATTCGTAAATTTGATTTTATGAAATAAAATTCTCCTGGTCACAAAAATGGTTTAGCCCACTTGAAAGTCTTAAGACGAAAAAGACAAATTCAACACAAAAGATGGAATGGATTTTCACTGATTGAAATCTTGAACAGAAGAGTCCATAATTCAAGTTTAGAGATGAACCTATTTTTTTAGAGCACTTATTCTATGTATAGTAATTTCAAAAACAATTCTACACAGTTTGTGATTACCGAATGTAATAGTTTGCCTCTCCAGATAAAACTAGAGAAATCCACTTTTCATGTCTTACCAATTCGATGAAAAAAATTTATTCGATTTTTCGGGAAAAATATCTCTTCATTTTTTTCGCGAACAGTGTAAGATATCATATAAAAGTAAAAGATCTTTTCTGTGGGACTTTCTTAAATCATCAAACTATTTTCTTAAAACTTCTTTGCATGTGCCAGTATCCGACTGCACTCGGGAGTTTTGGTTTTCTGCAGTTTTCCACTCCTCTCACCAGATTTTGATGCGAATCCGGCTGCAGGCGGTAGAAGATTTTAGAGATTGAAAAAAACTACAGGATTGATTACGTCAGGCATTACTTGGAGGTTTATTATCAGATTTGGGATAATTGGGAATTCCGGGAGGGATGTGAGTTAAAGGGTTTAATGTCTGACGATCTCCTATGAAAGGGCGGATTTTAGACATGTAAAAAAACCCGAAAAGGGTATACATAGAGTGAGAATCTAATCTAATTTACAGATTGCCTAATTATAAATTTTTATTTCAACTTTTTTCATCAGCTTTTTTTTTGTAGGTCTTTTGCCGGAAATTTTGGAAACCGAATGCGCCAAATGCACTCCAGGTCATATCGCAAAAGCAAAGGAAGCAGCGCTTCATGTTTGTACGACACGACAATCTGAGTTCATTGCAATAAATAAAAAAATTGATCCAACCGGTGAGATTCGTAAACGTTTTGAAGCCAAGTTTGGTGGTGTTCCTGAATGCGACGCTCTACGCATATAAATCAAAATAATAAATGTTTAAATTAACATAATTATGTACTTTGATTCTGATCATTTTTTCGCTGAAAATTGCTGTGAAATTAAAATAAAATAACAAAATTATGGTTTATTCGCGATGAGCACAGAAAATTATTTCCAAGCCTTATAAATCAAAAACATTTTTTTTCTATTGAAAGAGAAATATTTGACCTCAGTATTAGTAACGTATCCATTGGCCCTTGTCGAAATATACAGTGGGCCCCCGCAAGGTGCCTACATGGATAGACCTGAGACCCTCATGGAAACGACATACTAATCCATAAGGATTCAACGTGGACATCCCTCATGGTTGCCCTTATAGTTTCCCTCGAGGAACCCTCGTGGGCTCCTTGCAGTTTCCCCGACGGTAAATTTTTAATTTTTGAAAATACCTTCAATAATTGTCTTTTCATCATTTCTAAGCGTATTTAAATATATATATATATATATATAATTAAAAAAAATTGGTCAAACAACCACCGCGGGGTCCCCCTGGGAGCGACTGCCATCCATGAAAATGACACCGGCTCCCAGTAGAACCGCGGTAAATCACAC
>JAUMHM010073889.1:0-13945 GCA_032362435.1 Melikaiella ostensackeni
AATTTTGAAGTTTATTTTGAAAAAAGGCCGTCTTAAGGTTCACCAAAATTCGGTGAGCGTAGACCAAATATTTTCGGCGTGTACACTTCGTTGAAAAAAACCAAAAAATTTTTAAACCTTTATAACTTTAGACCTCGATTTTGACCTAATTCAGATATTTAACTCTTCTTTCATCATTCGGGTGAGGTTCACTGTCCTCTTCCGAGGTTAGCCGGAAAATTTGCAAAATGTTAAACGTTACCGAAATGGCAATTGTTTATTTGAAAATATGAAAAGTCTGTTCTAAACCAGAAAAAATCAACATTTACATTTTTTTACCAATTCCTTGTTAAGTTTTTCTTTTTATGAAGAAGAAATTACGTATAGATTGGTATCCTGAATAGAAAGATCCATTTTGCTCATTGTGAATTTTAAGCGGGTCGAATCATTTTTGTGGCCAGGAGAGTTTATTTTTCATAAAGCCAATTTTTTCTCGCAAATAACGAAAAATACGAAAGAAATGCCAGATAGCATATTCTGTTTTATGATCGGTAATTCACGACGACATCAAATTTGTTTGCCCAAGGCCAAACTCTTATCACTGTTCCAAGGTTTTTTTAATCTTCGTCTAATAATTTAAGATAAATTTTGTAATATATTTCATGAAATTTGACGGCAATTAGTTTGTTAATGTTTAATAAAATTGGCCTTAAGGAATACATTCTCATCATAATATTCGTGCTCGATTTTCTGCGCTCACCGTATAATATATATATATATATAAATAAATTATTAAAAAGGCGATTAAAAAATCATCTTGACGATTTACGATTGGTCCTATAAAGAAATGCTTAATGGCAATTTTAGTTGACTTTTTAAAAGCACAAAGTCTACTCTTCTGACTTTTTTCTTATCTCACTTGGTTTGGCTCAAAAATTAAAATTAAAATATTCCAATATCATTTTCCATACTTAAAAAACAAACTTTTCCTCCTAAAAAAAATATTCAGAAAAAAGCTTATAGGTCTTCGTAAAAGAAATAGTTTTGATAGCTTAACTTTTCTACGTATCTCGCGTTATTTGGCTCAAAATTTGAATGTTCGATTTTTCAAAGAAAAATCAAAAATTTGCTATGACAATCTTGTAGGGCTTTCAAAAAGCAACATTTTTCTACCTCCGACTTTTTACGTATCGTACATTGTTTGGCTTAGAATTTTCATTTTCTTTTCTTTTTTTTTGAATTTTGTGAATGCTATAGATCTTACAATTTTCTTTGTATCGAAAAAAATCATGAGGCTAAATTGTACGAATTTTTCAGTATTACGAATGGCCATACATGCATTCTCCAAATCTTGAAAAAAATAGTCTCAGGAATTTGGAAAATACTTCTTTTAATTTTCATCCAAAATGGCTGGCTAACGACCTCGACCTTCAGTTTTTGACACTGAAAGAGTGTACCAAAGGCCAATCCAATAGATTAATTCTTTCAAAAGTTATCGTGTTCACAGACAGACAGATATACATACAGATATACATAAATACAGACAGACACATTCGTAAAAACCTTGTTTTCGGGTTCAGAGGTTCTCAAAAGTGGACATTTGACAAAAACGGGAAAGGGGTCAAATTTTACACAAATCTAATACCTTCTCTGATGAGAATGTGAAAATGGCTCTGTTGCTGTGGATAATAGAAAAAATAAATATGCGAAGTACGCAGCGCTGTATTTACACCAGGGGCCGAAGGGGCCATGGCCCTGGGCGGAAAGTTTTCATGGGCGGCACGGCGTCTGATTAAAGAAAAATTCATACTTTGAGAAATTTTAATATATATTGGATCGAAACAGCATAAGGTACAAAAAAATGTTAACATAAAAGTTTGCAAGAAAATTTTTTCTTTCATAAAATCGAATTTTTGAATTTTTTCACCAAAGGATGGAAGATATCACAAAGGAGCAGGAGGTAATTTTTGTGGAACTTTTTTGGTCCAGTAAGTTTTCATGTTAACATATTTTGCACCTTAAGCTGCTTCAGAGAAGAATGTGAAAATTCGATTTTATGATAGAAAAATTCTCCTAGCCACATAAAATATTTCGTCCACATAAACCTAACAGGATGTGTTCCTTATAGAGAATCAAATTCAACAAAAACATTTGAAAAAATATAAGTATGGGTTTTCTGTTGGAATCGACGTTTTATACTCTGAAATAAATCCTGACTATTTTTTTAATTTTGAACTTTTTTCAAATTATCCAACGGATTTTGACAGAGGACGGTGAAACTCGTTTGAGTAAAAAAATTGAGTTTGTAAATTAGATCAAAAACTATAAAATTTTAAAGAAAAAATGTGTGTTTTTTCAAAAAATAGACGTCAAAATTAAAATACTCGTAACTTCGTGGAAACATTTTTTGTCTCATATCGAAAAAATATGACTCGCCTAGTCCACTCTAAAAAACAACATATTTTGTCGCTTAGAGATTCTGCGACTAGAAGTGTAGAACCTGCCTGATTTGAAATTAATTCGATTTAATATATATTAAAATTTCTCAAAGTATACATTTTCACAAATCAGGCGCCATGCCGCCCATAAAAATTTGCTGCCCTGGGCCATAGTCCCTTCGGCCCCTGATGTGAATACAACACAGCGTATTTATTTCGTACTATTATCCACAGTAATTAAGTCATTTTTACTACTATTTTTCGGCCTTCACAATGCGAATATCAAAAGCTATTTTCTCAAACATCAACAAATCAATTGCTATCAAATTTTAGCAAATATATTACGAAATGTATCTTACATTACCCGTGCCGAAATCTCTCCATCTTTCCCCATTTGAAATTGGGTTCTGGTGGGACCCCTATCAAAATTTCTAGTTCAGAAAAAACTCACGGGGTCCCTGTCAGGCTCTAGTGAAGAATTCTATGCTTTGTATAGGTATGGCGAATCTATTTATATATAATGGCGCTTCGACTAGAATTTCTAGTCTAGAAAAAACTGTTGGGGGCCTTATCAGGCTCTAGTGAACAATTTATTGCTTTGCATAGGTGAGAGAAATCTACCGACATTAATGTTGAAATAAAATATACTGCACATAGATTAGAAATAAGTATTGAATTATCTGATACATGAGGAGAACAATCAACAAATTTGTAACATTTATTCCTTAAATTCTTGCAATATTTGACAGTTCAGTAACATCAAGCACAAATTTAGCGTATGTAGAAGAATGGCAGATTTATTTTCTTGTAATAATTGTTACGCGAGGTAACAGAAGTTTTCAAAATTCATGTAGTAAAATAAGACAAATTAATTGAAGTTGTTTACTTTTACTAATTTCTTCCCATTACATTTTAATATCGAAAAAACTCGTTTCTTGCTGTTTGTAATTTCGTATGTTCAAACAGAGTCTTAGAAAATAGTAAAAATTAATTTCTTCACTCTACAGTATCTTTCACTAAATTGAAGTGTTCCTGAAAATTAACTTTGTGATGTTTTCTGAATGTTCAATTTGAAGAAAATAATTTAGAATGTTTAAATGAATATTTGACTTTTTAAATTTTATGCTTAAGACTTTTTTGCGAAAAAATACTAGGTTCAGTGATGAATTGAGATTTCCTTATGTCCAGAACGTCACGTATTTAAAAATTAAACTACACTTGTATTTTGAATTGCCGCTTGAGTGCTTTTGTAGAAGTAATGTCATCAAATTTTTGAACGCTAATTTGTAGTAGTGAAATTGTGTAGTGGGTTATAAATCTTAACCTCTAATCGTCAATGTTCTATAGAAAATATAGTGAAAGAGTAAATTTCTAAACATCAGTTTGAAGACTTTACTTGCTCCAAGCATGCAAACTGCAAATGTAAGAAATGTTGTTGTTTCAAATAATGTTCGAATGTTGAGGACTCGGATATGATGTGGAAATGCTATGTAAGATTAACAGGGCATTCATCTTAGTAGGCCTACTTCTGTTAGATTTACTTATACACCCACAGAAGCCCCGCAGGGGCCCTTCTTTTTATTTGGGTTATGGAAGGGCGACCCTCTTTGGAACACTACTACGAAGTCTAGTAGAGCCCACGTCGACAAAAGCGTTACGTTACCGATGGGGCTCCGATTAATTTTCCCCGTTAGAGTCTGATCAGAAATAGGGAAAACTCGTCGAAGTCCCACACGAACCTTTTCGAAATTTCCGCACGGGTAATGGACGAAGTTTAAGAAAACCTTGAAACTGCGATAAGATCTTGGCCTTAGGTAAACAAATTCGATTTCGTCATGAATTACCGATCCTAAAAATAAAGATGCTATCTCGCATTTTTTCGTATGTTTGGTTACTTGCGATAAAATATCGGTTTTATGAAAAATGGGTCACTGAAAGAATAATTTATGAGTTAATTATATTAACAGTTCACTGAGTCTCTCTGAGTTGTACTTTTTCATCTTTTCAAAGGAGGAAAAAGAGATTTATGAAATTGAAACATCTCAGCAAAATGAGCTTTGCGTCGTTAATACACCTTACAAATGTGTGTGTTAATTTGGAATTGCGAGTGAGATAGCGAATAATATATATATATATATATATATATATATATACTGAAACATCTTGCAGAATAGTCAGTATTCATATAATTATAGTATCACTGTTTAAGAAATTCTTTATAATTCAACTTCCTCTGTTTATTAGGAAAAAGAATGAGAATCATTACTAGTTCTCTGGTCTTCGCTGTAGCGCTCATCCTTAATTCTACTGGTAAATATATAATTAAGTACATTTTTCATCGCATTTCGACTGTAGTGTATATTCGATAATTTCCATTTGAATATAGGATTTTTTAGTTTCTTAATAGAAAAAAATATTGAGTATGAATGAAGTCTAGTGGAAAATGAAAAATATTTATAAAATTGCATGTTTCAATAATTATTATTCTTATTTATATGAGTGATGAGCTGAATTTTAGATCATAAAAGGAAGGGTAAATCGCACTTTTATGAAATTTCAGCTTCAATTTCCAGGAGGAAAAGTTATGCCTAGTGGAAAAAATTATATGTAACCAGCTGTGCCCTGTGGCGGCGGCTTTGCCGCCGCGAAACGGCCGCTATAATTTATACCATACATCGAGAACAAACAAAAATGCAATAAAATTCGTATAAAATTATTAAAAAACATGTAAAACACATGATGAACAACTTTTTCTTACTCAAGACTAACTTAACTTATGGAGGAACTTCGCGTTTAGAAGTCAAATTTTTTATTGCATTCGATCTTACTTACATTTTTTCTCTTAATATTAAGTTTGAACATGAAATACTGGAATGAAATCAACATAAACTTTTCAGCATTTATCGTAGAATTTGGTTTTCAAAAATGCGAAGTCGACAGTGAAATTCGAACTAAACTTGGAAGAAACTCTGAGAAATTAAGACAGAAATATGAACTTACGTACAGAAAATGGTAATTTTTTTAATTATGAAAATTGTACTTGAGTCGTCGAATCCAGTTTTTAGAAATTTGAAATCAATCTTGAAATTTCAACATAACTTGTAAAAAAACTTCTAAGGCAAAGAAAGAAAGAAAAAATTCCAAACAGACAGATAAACGAAAATATAGTTTCAAGGTGAATGTCTACAATAGGCACTTTTCTTAAAAATCGCCGGAAAAAATGTTTTTTTCAATGGCCTATTTTCTGTAAAAAATATAAATCCGTTTGCGGAAGGTCGATTTTTTAAGTGAAATTGTTTTTAAAAAAAGTGACGGGCGCGTTTATCTTCGACATCGATTTGGAACCTCTCAAATACAAATCGGAACCTAACGTTTATAACATGATGGTGGGATGTGCAAAAATTTCATTGCAATAACAAAAATGAGAGAACCTAACTCACTTAACTGTGTACATCAGCCATACACTATCAATTTGGCAATATCATTGCACAAAATTTTTTGATTTGCAACAATATCACCAAACTTCGCATGTGCCCTCCTGAAAAACTATGACATGTTCATACTGTTGTGTACGAACCATCTTTACTGCTTAGTCTACAAGTGCATAAATTTTCAAGTCGATCTGTACAACAATGTGGCCGATTCCGAGCCTCAATGGTACAAATTTGAATTTTATATATTAAATTTTTTCCACTATACATACCTTTTTCGCCTGGGCGGTTGTCCTATATTCCGGAAATCAGCTTTGGCCACGCAACAATCTTACATTGTTCCTCTATACCGACTTCAAGTTTCGATTGATTAACAAATTTTAAAAAGTTTAGTTTTTTGAATTTTCGAAAATCTGTATATTGCATCAAACGAAGGAGTGAGAAGATAGCCCCCTGTAAAAAGTCTTAAAAATTGAGTTACTTTTGACGTGTCGCTTGCAGTTCTCGAGATAATTCAATATGTTTGAAATTTTGAATATAGCTGAGTAATTTAATTGTTCATTTTTTAAAAAAAGTTGTATATTTCGATTACTTGA
Organism: Melikaiella ostensackeni; assembly: GCA_032362435.1. Classification (NCBI taxonomy): domain Eukaryota; kingdom Metazoa; phylum Arthropoda; class Insecta; order Hymenoptera; family Cynipidae; genus Melikaiella; species Melikaiella ostensackeni. Next base: position 6,445 of record JAUMHM010073889.1, read on the forward strand.
AATTTCTTCAATTTAAATCGAAGACGTATGCCATTTTTCTTTTATTATAAAATAGAATGAATTTCATGTACTAAGGAAAGTCTGGAAAATTCACAAATCGTCATATTTTCTGACGATTTCTGAGTATTCTTTCGATATTCGACCGGATTCGGGATATCTCTTGACCATGCACTGCTTCCTGCTAATTATTATTGATAAATATTTTTACATGCAATAATTCACAAAGATTTCAAAAAATTGAAAAATATTTAAAATTGCAGAAAACTATCATGAATCTCAAAAATCGGATAAGAGTGATACGAGAATCAAAAGTTATACTTCTATTATTGACATATTAAATATTTCAAAAGATTGTCGTTTCAAATTTTGCAAAAATTATCTTTGGACTTTCTACTTTTAATCGTCCCATTTTTTAATCAGAAAACATCTGTATGAAGAAATATGTTTCTCATTTGGCAGTGAGAAAAAACTCAATGAAAATTACCTCAATAAAATATAACAGATAATAATCTGATTAAAATAATCATCCCATATTCACATATTGTATAAAAATTAAAGCAAATCCCCCTCTTGGATTTTCTGTGTCAAATGATTATACAAATATTGAAGATTGATAACAAAATCTATCTTTGACTTTTTAGTATGACAGTTTAATTATAATTACATGTGTTTATGACATAATTTATGTGAAATTTACTTAGTACTAGAATAAATAATTTTTATAGTGGTTTCTGTACTCATTTTTCAATAACTAATCAATAAATAATCGCTAATACCAATGAAGTTAAAAATTATATCTAAGATTTTATCGCCAATTAGAATATCAAAAATAATTAACCAAAGATATGTTTACAAAAAAAAACAGCTGTGACGTTAACTGAATCTACTAAATCTGTCTGAAAAATCTTTAAAATGAATAGCTGAAGAGGGTCACCATCGTGTATCGAAACGTCTGGAGCAATAATTATAATCTTATTGTACGCATTTTCACTGACCCTTAAGTACAAATTTCATCAATAATCTCAAGCGATTGAAACAATCACTAAGTTCAGCAAAACTAAAAAATATTTACATTTCTAGTTTTGGTTAAAAAAAAAGTTCGCGAAAGGAATTTTCAACAAATCTTGGTTCTCTTATCACGATCGATCAAAAATATCACATTTTCGAAAATTTTATATATTATTCGCGGTTTAAATTTGTATGCCCAGTTAATTATCGTCTATTTTCCGGCTTTCCCGGTTAGTGGACACCCGGTAATATTTGATATGACGTCAATTTTATACGGACAGTCCTTGCCAGGGATTGGTTATTCAGTAACTAGAGCCATATTAACATGGAATATTCTGATTGAAAGTCACCAAATTCAAAAACGTGATAAATTATTTATGCATGCTTTACTTTTTTGTGCGCTCCATAGAACAGACGTCATCATAATGGCCACTCATTCAAATGTTGTATTCCAAATCGGCATTTTCAATCAATTTTAAATAAGCCATAAGTATTTGATGATAAAAAGAGCGCTACGATGAAATGCTTAGATCATAAACTTTTATATAAAACGATGAAAATTACATGCAAATACTCTATTTGTAACAATTTATTTATTATAGAAATTAGGGTGTATTATTTTCTAAAAAAGAGATTTTAGTATATCTTTGCAAGTTTCAGTCAAAATCAGTCAATTATGCAAACTTTCGCTGAATTCTCTTTTCTATTTTTTTCCGAAATCATTTTGAGACGACTTTGAGCATTTATAACATAAAGGAAAATTTTTCTTTCTTAATGCGACTTTTCGTATGTTCTCAAAATAAACTTTGAAACATCCTTCAGTGGGACAAATCATATCAGATTTTTGCAAACGCTTTGAACACGAAAAACGCACACTTTGTCCTAGCTTTACCCAAGTTAACGCTCTTGAGTAACTTTTTGAAGAAAATTTATAACATACATTTAATCATCGAGATCTGTAGATTCCAAATTCTTAATTTTGTAACTGATAATTCAGAAATTAAAATATAATTCTAAATATCCATTTTATTACTAATTAAAAGGTGTAAAAACATTGCGTGATCTATTGAGCCAAGGATCAATTCGAAAATACAATTATACAGCCTTTAATGATATTTTATAAAATAAATTGTTGTATCAATTGAACCCGGAGTAGCGATTCGCTCCTATTGACGATATCTAAATTGCTTCTCTACAACTTTTTGCATAGTTGCATCACTGATTAGCTTTCATCAAAAAATAAAAAAAGAAAAACGCTCGAATGGGATATCAAATGTCTCCTGAGAATTAGTCTGTCTACTATGGAGTAATAGTGAGGAGACCAGTCAGAAATTTGGTCGCCATTTTTCTGGACATAGTTGAGGGGAAGGACGTACGATACATTCTAAAGGTTCGCCTCGTTTTGAGCGGAATATCTGCGAGAGGTCTTTCATCGGTCGGTTATTCATGATTTTTAAATTTTCCGCCAACAAACCAGCAATAAAAAATTTTTCATATTTCTCTGGTAGAAAGTCCACTAAAAACGAGGCGACTCTTCACAATTCAGCGCACGTCCTTTCCCAAACAATGTCTGACAATTCGAGGTTCATTCTTCATTCGTGCGCGCATTGTCGTTTGGTGTTCTTACTATTACTCCATGGTCTACAGACGTTTTTTATGCCCCACTGTGTTTTGTATAATTGATATTTTAATATTAAAATTCACCTATTTCTATTTTTTATTACAGAATTAAGTTTGCAGGCTGATCCAGATTCAGGTCCTCCTCTTCCTCCATTTTTTTTTAATGCTCCTCTCGTGGCAACTCGATGTGCATCAATCCCTCAGCCAGAATTACGTTCGTTACTAAGGTTTGTTAATAACGAATACGTGCCTTGCGACGCTGAAACAACTACAGTAATGAAGAGTGCTTTAATCATTGGATGGGGGAACGATGCAGGGAAAGTTGCTCCATTATATTACGCGCCTAGACCTGACGCTACATGTGCATATGATACACTGTTACACTGCCAAAGGGGATTTGATTTAGAATTTCTCGAAACAATCGGTGTGGGGCAACTTACGCCACGCCTTGCAGCTGATGCCGCAACCAGGTTGGGATTAGCATTACCATCTCGACCAAGACCTAATTCACAATTTAGGGGCACCGGCAACCGCAAATGCTACAGAGGCAGAAGGTCATAAGTTGTATATCAGCTTCAAAGCATCAGTAAGGCTGGACACCCAAAACTCAAAGCAGATGTCGCCTCTCCTTTTTGCTCTTTAGGGTGCACGTTTTTTAGCATTTCCAATTATTCATATCGAACAGCTATTCGTTGAAGTTTGAGGCATGCGCAGTCGAGGTTATTTTTCTACGCATGCGCCAAGTTTAGCCAATAGCTGATCATCCTGATCGCCATGAACAATGCGAAATTCTAGAAAACCTGCGCCCCAAGGAGCCAAAAGGAGTGACGATTTCTGCTCTGAGTTTTGAGTGTTCAGGCTAATTAAAGCTAGGCGTCAAACAGGGGCTAAACCGCTAAAATCTCGATTTTAAGAACAATAAGAAAAAGTAAATTTACATAAATATGAATTAATAATCATAATACATGGATACTTTCAAATGAGGTTAATAAATGATCGTATATGTGTATATCGTGTTTATTGAGTGTAAGTTTTCAAGTTGATTATCAATCAAAATTGACCTATCTGAGAAAAAACATGTATTATTCACAACAAAACCATTCTGTTACGATTGATACATTTATGTAAAATTGCAGATTATAATATAAATAAATGAATAAATATGTGTGGATTCTTTTTGGCCAAACGCGCATTATTATTTATTTCTCTTCACTTTCACTCCCAGTGCTATCATTACTAGATCCTAAGTTTAAATGAGAATAAAATAAACAAGTCTAGAAAACTGCGACATTGGGTTATAAGAGTCCAGTTTTGTTTCGGTTTTGAACACTGTTGAATTGGCATTCTTAAACGTGCGCCCTATGGAGCCAAAATCAATCGCGACATCTGCCTTGAGTTTTGGGTGTCCAGCCTAATTTGGAGGTTTTGTTTCAGTTTGTAGACGCGGTACTCGTAGCTCACGTCAGATGCTTTAAATGCGTCAGATGCTTTATGTACTATCGAATTGCTTTTTCTCTACGCTAAATTCACTTCTCTCACTTACTTTTCCCACTAGTGAGAGGAACGAAGTTTCTCCCAAAGATACGTCATCGATAGAGGAATCGATAACAAATTCGTGTGTCGACGTTTACCACAATCTCTTTCCTTCCTCAATTTTCATCACTATCCACTGAAAAATTTACCAGTGGCCCATGCTTGGGACCCAATGATACCAATGTTGGCGCAATATTAACCGCCAATCTTGGGCCCTCATTGGTCGAAGCTTGGGATGATAACGCAAATGCCAAGGCGTTATTCAGTGCCAACTCGGCATTCAGTGATGACCTGAAACTGTCAGCTTAGACTTGCCAAGGGTCTCGAAAATGTGGGTCATTATTAGCTACCAAGACTGGGCCAGCCTTGTCAATTACTTGGTCTTGTCGAAACATAGCCTGTAATTATTAGACCCATGATCGAGCCAAGAGTAGGGAAAAAGGTTGCCACTGCAAAAAAAATTAAGGTATTATCAGGGTAAATTGATACAAAGAGCTATCCGTACGGAGAACACATACAAGGCCAGTAATGTAATTGAAAATTTTGTTTCGCCTAAATTTGCGAGATTTCTATTCATGCGAGATGAAAGACCTGTAACTAGCAATACAGAAAAAGAAAAACCTGTACCTACATGAACTTGTGCACTTGATCTTCATTTTTTAAGGTATACTCTTTCATTTCTTGGTTTTAGTTTTCAAAACAGTGAGATTTATTCGCTATCAAACGAATGGAAGTTCCAGCCGCCTTAATATGTAATTAACCTTCTTCTAGCTTTCCTTGACTATTGAATAATCTATACATACATCTGGTGATTTTGTGACCTCACATAACTTCTGTCATAATCTCAAATGATTTTGGTAAAATAAAAAATAATTAGGACTTCTTTTAAACTCCAGGCAATAAAATAGACACATTTTTATTTCAGAGGCTTCAATTTATTTGGACCATTAGCTGACTCGAATATAATTCACAATTTTTAGCAAACTGAAATATCAGTTTGTGAATTTAAGATTTTGTTTTGTTTTAAAAAAGATTGTGTATACGCTACCGGTACCGACAATCGACATATTATATTTCGATACACGTTATTCTACAGAAAAACGTAGTCATTTATGTTATTTTAAATACTTACGACTTCTATTATTTTTGTAGAGTTTGATAAATTAGGTCTAATGAATTCAAGTCTTCATAATTACCATTTTTTTTTTGCGCCATACGCCCAATTTGATGCCATTCAACGAATAAATTGTTGATCAGCTACCTGAAATTTCCTATCTGAAGAATCTCTCAAATACATCGCTAGTTCAAAGTAGAGGAAATTCATGCGGGCGTTAAAGAACATAGACTCTCATGCTTAACAAAATATAAAATTAGAAATTAAAACTATTATCATTTAATGGGGACAACAGAATTTTTATCGCGTTCTCCAATTTCGATTTTCTCGAAAAAGAATAATTTTTTGAATCAAACATTTTTTATTCTCAGTCAGCATCCCCACATATCCGGAGCAAGTTTTCATTTCTGCAAAAAATTGAAAATTCGATTTTTAATCGCTATTTAAAGCCGACTTTTAAATCCGCAGTCAGTCTGCGTCCCACCTTGAGACTGTCAACTTCCGCATCCATTTCCTCAAACCTGGATAGTTTTTATCAATCGAACTTATTGACATTAATTTCAAGTTTACATGGTATACACAAACGCACAATGTGTGGGTACCGCTTCTGTTTTGGTCTGAGTTGTGTGAATTTTGTGAAGCCTATTTCAGTTCTCTTCATATTCTGACTGGGATTCAGCGTACAATTCATTCAAGTTGCACAAAATCAATCTTTTCTGAACCCTAACTTACTCGTTAACCATTCGAACAGACACACACAGTCTTTCATTCCAGGCATTGAGCGACTTGTAGGGTGAACAGACGTCCGTCATTTCGGCTTTTTGTCCGCTAGTCCGTCATTCACGTAAAATGTCCACTATTTTTTCCGGAAAAGGCACACGCGGTGGTGGGAGTTGACAGATGCATAAAAACGTCCCGCACCTCGCTCTCCCCACTTTTTTTTCTTTGCGAGTGAAGGGTACGCATTCGCTCACTCGCAGTGCTCTACTGTGTCACATCCTAGTGAAAGGGGGGGGGTGCAATTTCGCTCCCAAGAGATGGCGAAATCGCTGCTGCGTTGAGCTGTTAAAACATTGGTAAAAGTTAGTACACAATTGATACTCGAGGCTCAGCCTAACCTCGCTCACGCAATAGACGCAAAGTTCGCAACTCGTCTCTCGTTTCGGAAATGATCTACAACTTTTGAGAAATCCAGGGAACCGTTGAGCAGAGACAAAAGAAGTTCACGACACGCGGCGGAAATCAAATCTGAGGGGTTTCGTCGAGGAAGCTGGTGTTCGAAGCTGCAACTCCCCTCCGAGAGGACCCAAAACCCACCCTCGCGACTTCGCTCAGCCAATTGCAATAGGCGGGGGCGTGAGAGAGACCAACGCAGTTTTGGGTCCGCACGTGGGCTAGCGACCGTTATACCTCCTAAATTCCTTAAATTTTTAAAATAAATGGCCTCTTTTTACGAGCGTTGGAGATCTCGGGACGATATTAGTCGATCTCCAGCTTTTTCCTTCGGAAAGAAAATCGACGTGAAATTCGACTCCCCCTCGAACTCTAGAGGGCCTTGGGAACGTAGTTCCTGCGTTCTAGATTTTATTTGATTACTTTTTCTAGAAAAATAATGTGATTCGAAACTGAAGCTAGTCCAAGTGTTTAAGCTTGTTTTCAGGAGGAAAGAGCTTTGAATTTATGGTTTTTTTCCGAGAGAGAACCGTGGTCTGTGGACCCACTTGGTAGAAAAGTCATAAAAGTCGAGAGTGTTCATATTTTCCAGATATGCTTCATACCTTTTTGCCGTTTATCGTAAAAATGAGATTTCCTTTCGAAACGAAAGATGAGCACTTATTTCTAAACTAAAGTTATAACAAATTATTTTCCCAATTTTGCGTTTTAATCTCATTCTTATTTTCAAATCACCCGCGCATAACGGGCAAGGCAAGGTTCATAACGGGGATTCGTATAGTCGCTGAAATTAATCTAATTTATAGCCGAGAGGTGGCGCTGTAATTATTCAATATTTTATCCCTACGTTACACTATAACAGTCGCTCGCTCATATGCGCAGACTCATTTGTCCGAACTTAATCTTCCACTATTCTCAGGGCAACGAGAAGATTGGGAGTCTTCTTGTGATCTCTTCCGTTCTATTGTGCACGATGATGCCTCAATTACTCCAGTGCAGAAGTTTTACTACTATATATATATAAATATAAATATAAATAAATAAATAAATATA
>JAUMHM010073910.1:0-13944 GCA_032362435.1 Melikaiella ostensackeni
GATGGTAAAACTCTTTCGTAATAGCAGCGCCATCGGGCGGTGAGGCTAAGTACTTGTTGAATGACCCTCGTATATGGGCGATTGTTAGATCCACTTAAGTATGTATGTATGTTTGTATTTCTTAGTCCATACAGATAAAATTTAAGATAATTACGGTTAGGTATACTTTTTTGTGATAAAGTAGTCAGTCTTTAGCTTTTTCACGTATCCCTTCCTATAGTTTCGCATATTTGAAATTCTCGTGTTTACAAATTTCATGGCAGTCTAGTGTCAGGCCTGGCCCAGATCTGGCTTTATCTTGACCACCTTGTCTGCAAGTCTGATCTGGCCCAGGTTTGGCTCTGATCAGCTTTCTAAGAACAATAAAAATTGTAAATTCGATCTGCAAACTTTTTCATGCATTTCACAAAATTGACAGAGTGTCTAAAATTATAAGGAAATAAGATATTTACACTATCAAAACACAATTGCTAATTTTTTTTTAAATATTTCGTAAAACTAACGGGGTCTCTAAAATGATAGGAAATAAGAAAATCACACTATCAAAACAAGAAGTTTATCTTATCACCTTGACAGTGCGGTCTGGCCCAGGTCTGGCGCTGTTCAGCTTTCCAAGGACAACAAAAATTTTAAGTTCGATCAGCAAATTTTTTTTACATATTTCGATAAACTGACAGGGTGTTCAAAAAAATGACTCAAAAGAAATTAACACTATTAAAACAAGTATTTTCTTCTCCTATCGACTTGACAGTCTAGTCTGGCCCAGACCTGGGAAGTGATTATATAACTTTTTCTCTTCCATTTCGACTTCCACTTTTCCGAAACTCACGTAGATTGTTTTTTTTTTTTAAATCATTGTGACAATTAAAATGTCAAGAAAAAGAAAGCCGAAGTGAATTTCGAAAAAGTGGAAGTAGAAGTTAAAATGAAAATGTTACAAAATCTGTATTTTAAAAAGGCGAATTTGTAACTTGGTTAGATTCTCGGTGCTTGCGAATTTTCTGCGAAAGCGTTTTTCTAGCCTCATATTTGATACGTGAATTAGAATACTTCGAAGATTATCTATACGCTCAATAACTATATATTTAGTTTATTCAGATATTTTTATTAATCAACTTTTTCCACGCAGTTTGGTCTATACAATTTTGAACACCAAGGTTCTGGAAGAAAATACAGTTTTATTCAGTCTTTTGTTGATTATTTATTTAATACTTGCTATTTATATATTATGCATTATGTACTATTTATATATTCACCTGTGACTAGGCAGCCTAGCTAGCGGCTGCCCATACGGTCTGGCGTGGGGCTAGTCAAAAAAAAAAGTTACACTTTTGGTGAGGCCCAGGCCAGATCGTATGGTTCGCTCCAAGATTGGCACCCAGGCAGCCTGTCTGGGCCTCTAAATTTACTTCAAAGTATAATAGCTAATTACAAGTGAGCTATGTGATTTAAATGTTAGTTGTATTATTCAATTAATTATTAATATATTGCAATATCAAACAATAATAGTGCGGTGCGCTAAATCACCCGAAGTGTCGGGTAACTTGGCGCAGGTGCGTCAGAAATACTATCATTAACCTATTTTATACAAATTTTAATATTTCTAAGTTGAGAATTAGGACCTAATTTTCGAATTTTAAGAAAGTAAAAATCACTAACATTCCTACGGGAGCGTTTGCATATTAAGTACGCAACGTTTTTTCGAATATTTCTACCCTCTCCCCCCTGCTCTACGTAACTCTTTTTCTATAGTAAGTATTTGTCACTTTAACCAAAATTGGACAATAAAAAAGATCAATGTCACTAACGACTTCTCTCCTGAGATTCATACACATTGACTTACACGTACCTCAGGAGTCAAAAAGAAAAAAAAACAACTATTTGGGGGTAAAAATACATATGTTTGGAAAGACACTCATGCCCCGTTAGTGTGCCGCCTTCTGGTCTGGTCGGCACAATAACGGGGGCTATTAAAATCAAGTTGCAACCGAATTTAGAGCGACGAGTCAGTGAACACTCAGGACCGCATACACAATCGCTGAACCCGGCACGTACAAAAGTATATTCGCAGAGACTCGCGATGTAAATAACTTCTAATACGTCGCTGACTGACCAAGCGAAGACCTTGAGTATAGGCTGTCAACTGACGCTCAGAGGGGAGACTGAAGCATTCAAACGTGAACGACCGAGAAACAGGCACACAAACGGGGGGGGCACACTAACGGGGTATGAGTGCACATACTTATAAATCGGTTAAAAATATCGAAAAATGGTTGGAGAACTTTTTGTAGAAATCTTCAAGAAGTACAAGTTTCCATTTGGACATTTGCCCATATAACGCATATTTAAAAAAAAAATTAATTTTCAGAAAAATGGCCGCTATTTTGTTAATTTTCAAGGGTTTTAAGGTATTATCAGGATTAGGTAATTTTCTTAGGATTTTTTTTTCAAATCGGGAATATAGATTCGTTAAAATGCTATATCTACACTGAAAAAAAAAAGAATTTTTGTAACGAGTAAATGCATTTAATTTAATTCTTTTCCTTAGGATCAAGAAAATATTCTTTCACGGGAGAAATTTTTTTTGAACCAGGCATATATCTTTTGCTGATCTAAAGAAATTAATTCTTTGGCTGTATTTATTGATTAAAATAAATATGTCGTACATTCAAGAAAATTTATTATTTCCTTGGCTCGAAAGATCTAGATTCGTTGCAACCTGATTAGTCCTTCAAACAATTATTTATATGATTCAATGAGTTCGATTCTTTGAATTGATCAGGACGCCCTTAAATCAATCAATTTGTCCATACTTGAATCATGTCTTTAGGTTTATTTAAATAAAAATAATAATGATTAAATTCAAAAGAATATTAATTAAGTTAAAAAGATACTTATTTGATACAAAGAGTTGATGCATTTATACCAATGAAGCATTTCTTTAGATGAATAAGATATTGTGTTTACATAAATATATATTTCTTTAGATAAAGGAAACGTTTCTTTCGATTATTAATATTAAATTATCCAAATCAAATAAACATTTACTCAAACGAAGTAATTATTTTGTTAAATTAAAATTTATTGATTTGGTTGAAAGAAATGTTTCTTTCAATGTAGATTATGAAAGAAAAGCGAATACTATTCCAAACAAACATTTCTGCCAATTAAGGAAATATTTCGTTAAGATAAATGCATATTCATTCAACTGAAATAAATACATATTTTCTAATTAATGTTGTCGTAATTTGTTTCAATGGAATACTTCTTTAAATCGAACAAATATGTAGTTAAATTCAATGTCCGTGTATTTGATTTAAAGAAATATTTCTTTGGCATTTATGGTCATGGTCGTGGTCATCGCTGTGGACTTTACACTCAACGGTCCCTAGTTCGATTCCTGTTGGACGTGGATTTTTCATCGAATTTATCTGTTTCAGGTTTTTCAAGATTTTAAATTATTTGAATTGTTTAAGGTCAATCTATGTATGTTGATAACAATTTTAATTATAATTTAAGCTGAAGGAATTCAGTTGCTCATTCAGGAAAATGTGTACCTCAATTGAAGTACGAACTATTCTATTACACTCGCGCATGTTTTAGGCTAAACAAATATTTATTTGAATCACTGGAATATTTTTTACTTCAAATAATTTGAAGTTTAATGTGTGAACATGGTTCTTAGAGCCTGTAAAACATTTGCTTGACTTAAAAATACATTCCTTTCCATCAATTCGCATTTCCTCAGTTCCAAGAAATATTCATTCCCATTCATAGCACATTCATTTGGAACAATGAGTCATTTATTTGTACTAAAACATGTATTTTTGTCCTGAATTAACATTTCTTTAATTCAAAGAAATATTACCCTACGATTTTTTACATTCTCATCAGAAAATGTATAAGATTTGTGTAAATTTGACCCCCCCCTCCTGTTTTTGTCAAATTTCCACGTTTTGAGACCCCCTGAACACGAAAAACATGTTTTTACGAATGTGTCCGCCTGTCCGTCTGTCCGCTTGTCTGTCTGTGTGTAGATTTGTAGTTTGTGAGCACGATAACTTTCTAAAGAATTGACCGATTGGATTGGCCTTTGGTATACTCTTTTAGAGTCCTAAAATAAAGGTCAAGTTCGTTAGCCAGCTATTTTGGACAAAAATTCAAAAAGTTAGAGCATTTTGAAAATTTTTGAGACCACTTTTTTTCCAAATTTGCAAATTCTATGTACAGCTCTTTGTAGTACTCAAAAATTCGAACAATTTATATTTATGACTTTTTTCGATAAAAAGAAATTTGTGAGAGTTATAGCATTTACAAAATTCAAAAAAAGAAACGAAAATGAAAATTTAAGCCAGACAACGCGCGATATGAAAAAAAAGGCAAGGAAGGAAAAATGTTGCTTTTTAAATGCCCTACAAGATTGTATGCATAGTTTGTTTTTTAAGTATAGAAAATAGTATTGAAATAGTTTTATTTTTGAGCCAAACGACGTGAGATAAAAAAAATAGTCAAAAAAGGAGAATTTGTGCTTTTAAAAGGTCAAATAAAATTGTTGGTAAACATTTCTTTATGGGACCAATCGTAAATCAAGATAATTTTTTTAATCGTCTTTTTAACTATTTATCTGTATATATTATACGGCGAGCGCAGAAAATCGAGCGCAAAGCGCGAATATTATGATGAGAATGTATTCCTTAAGTCCGATAGAACCTTAAGTGAAAAACCTACACAATTGCCCCTCTGAAACTATGAAAGAAGAGAGAGGTCCGATAGTCCACTTTCACAGCTTTCAGTTGATCGACGTGAAGTTGGACCGTCTTTAATAATTGTCTTGAATCCAGATTTAAATGGTAAAATCTCCCCTGGATCCGCTTCTGATAACACTACGCTTGCGCACCTCTATGGGCCTCAAATGAAAAGCTTCTCACAGAAACAACTGGGGTTTCTATTAGAACCAGTTTTTGATTCCAAGGGAGCTGCAACATAAGGGAACCCCTCTTGCTGAAAAGGAACCTAAAACAATGAACTTGTTCTAAAGAACACTTCAGTTTGACCTCCCAAGGATAAAGATATTTATCTTTGTTCAAGTGTTCTCCAAAGGAACCCTTTTGGGTCTCCACAGGTTTCTATTGAAGTTCAAGTTTACAATTTTTAAAAGATACCAACTTTTATTTAAGCCGCTACTTTAGCGAACCCCCAGTTTCTTCTGTGCTATTAAAATCCACATAAAGATCGAATAATTAAATTTCATATTTTTAACCTCTTAAGAAATATAAATGGGAATATTTCGTGAGTATGCGAGGGATATCGGAGTGGACGACCTCGGGTGGAATCCTCAGTGGAATCTGAAATAACAATTCCAAAATCTCCAAAAAAAGAGGACCAAAGGAAATATTTTTTTTTTTCGAAAAAAATATCCTCATAGAATTCGTAGAGTCGGTCAAACACTAAAACCCTCTCCCTAAGATGGCATTATTTAAAAGAAAATTCTATGAATTATATTACGATAAAAATGAGAAATAACAGCTCCGAAGCCTTTTATTGTATGCGCCGAGGTATGCGCTGATTAAAGACGTTCAAAGCCTCATTATTAAGATACACTGTTAGAAATATTCTGAAATTCACGAAGCTATTATATTACAAAAGTAGCAAAAAAGTTTATGAAATTTCCAATACGTTCAAGTAACTACATCTTAACCCTCACTTACCCCACGTATTTTAGTACCCGTTCTTACCCCGCGAGAGTCAAAAAGACCCGGCGCGTTTTCTCAGGCTTGTATCTTAACGGCAAATCGGTAAATTTGATTCCATTTTTTTTACTAGATAGATTTTTTGTGCACTAAGAAACAATGCTAATTAAAAAGTTCTAAAATAAAAATTGTAAAAGTTGTGAAAGAATTCATAAAACATATGTGATTACAAAATGTTTAAATAACTATTTTTTCAAAATTATGTAGTTCTAAGTTCAATGAAGATGGAAGGGTTTATATACAGCGATTTTTAAAGCTTATGAGTCACACTCTCAGAAGAAAATGGTTACATAATGATCGGTTCAAAAAGTATAATTATTGCATAATGTGAAAATTGCGAAAAATTGAAAAATGTTTTCAAATATTATTTGACACAAAATCATGTAGTATGCAGAAAATGGTGTAAAAATTCAAAGAAAGTTCAACAAAAATACATTAGAAAATTGTCTCTTTTTTTAATTGAATTTTGGAACATATAATTCTTATCTTAGCGAGCGCAAGATTGGCGCAGTTTTACCGTATGATCATGACAAATGATTCTATTACAACGCAGACTTTTGTACCAGTTTTTCGTCTCCATTTCTGTTTCTGAAAAAAGAGAACAATATTGACTTTCTGATTTAAAAATTTAGTTGCAAACTCATATTATTATCTCTTTTTCATAAATATATATTTCCTTTCACTTTAAATACACGAGAAGCCTTGCTTCCCCATCAATCTCTGTTGATGGATATTTCCGAGGAGAAAATTTTATAAAATTCATTCATTTCATTCATAGTTTACTTTTGAATCACACAAAACCCAGTTTTTTTTAATTATTTGGCACAAAAAATATTTAAATACAGGATTTAAGAAATTTGCTGAGATGGTTTGGTCATGTTGGGAGAATAAATGAAGAACGTTTAGTGAATCAAGTAGGTTTAGGTAAAGTGAGTGGTAGCGTACCCAGAGGTAGATCGAAGAAGAATGGTTGGAATGTGTGAATGAGACTCTGAAGCGAAGGGATATTAGAAGTCGTAGAAACACAAGAGTGTGCATGCAACGATATATAGATGTAGCGGAAGCAAAATATGTATGCAAGGATATGGATGTATGGAGGACAATGGTTTATAAGAAGAAGAGTGATGCCTGAAACGAAAGATTTTGGTTACTAATGGGCTGGCATAAAGAGATAATAATAATAATAGTAAAATAATTCACGAAATAAAATAAATAAAGTCATAATAAATATTAATAGTATATATATAATAGTAATAAAGTAAGTAAGTAATAATAGTAATAAAATAATAAAGTAAAATAATCACGAATTGTAAAAAAGACTCTTTTTTTATTTTTAATCTTAATTGTTTTATTTTATACTTTATGGTGACTTTATACTTGAGAACATTTTAGATCAGTTTTGACGGGATAGAAAAATCAAGGATTTAACCTTAGGCTTGTATTTTCTTTTTTCCTTTGTCAGATATATAATTGAGAAAATTTATCTCTAAACGACAATTATCTTGTTCGATTTGCCGGAAACGACGCCTTCAAACGAAAATATTTCCTGTAGAAGTATTATGAATATTTTTAGCAGAATATTTTACTGCATGTTTCTAATTTTTTTCATTTCCACTCAGTATTTAATATTAATAAAAATTTTACATTTTTCTGTCCAGATGACGACAATGGACGAATCATCATTAAGCACAAATTACGCAGCAACCTGGTTACCACAAATTGCTGATGGTCCACATGTAGACCCAAGTGCAATAATGGATGGTGAAATTTCCAGGTGAGCAAAAAATATTTCTTTTATAAAGCAATCTAGGTTAAATTTTTCTTTCAAGTCATCAAAAATATTCGAACACCTTCCTCAATATAAAAAAGACAAAATGTTGAAAAAATTAAAGAAAGTAGTTAGATTCCACACCGAATATAAACGAAAGGCCAATTTTTATCACACATATATTTTTGGAATCGAGTTTATAACTTAAGCAATTAATTGTTTTGGTACCAACTAAGATATTTAACTAAAGAATAAGGAATCGAAATTCAATATTTTTTTGTATTTAACTGTAAATCTGACCTTTGAGATATCAATATCTTATACAGTAACACCTTCATGCTTATTGTGTGCGTGCTTTGAATTTTCTTATCAATATTATTTTCTCAAAACTAATTTTATAAAGATTACGTATATTAATTTTTTCATATGCTAGATCTTGCACTCCGTACCGTCTTTTTTGAGATAGAATCAGAAAATTTAAAAAAAAATTAAATAATATTTGGGACATTATTTCTCAAATGACCCAACTTTTTAAGTCATATCTTTCGACCGCCTTCATAATTTGAGAATTTTTTTGCCTATTTGATAGTATAGTTCATCCCCGAATTTGCAGACTTTTGTTACCATTCCTTTTCAAACTACGGATTGGAATTCATCCCTAACATCCGTGCCGGTAACCGATACTTTAAAAAGGCTCATAACTTTCTCTCTAGAAATGAGAATTAATTTTTTTATGAGCAATTTCCAAAGGGTTTCTCAAGCCCTTTCATTCTATTGAATCCATTTTTACAATTTCTCAACTTTTATAAAGAAATTACCAAGTGAAGTGTTTATTTAAATTTGCTTGTCATTCGGTCTTGTTTTTTATTTATATCGAAATTTCATGAGAAAAAAAGGCCCATACGTAACAAAAAATTTCACTTAGTAATTTCCTTATAAAAATTAAAAAATTTAAAAAAATGGATTTAGTAGAATGGAAGGGCGTGAAAAACACATTCGAATCCTCTCATGAAAAATTCAATTTCTAGAGCGGAAGCTATGGCTGTTTAAAAATACTAGTACGTTAGGCGTGACAATTCCACCTTCTGTATTTTGGAGACGGATCAATAAATATATAATATGAAGGCGATCGAAAGACATTACTTAAAAATTTGGAGCAAGTGAGAAATAATGCCTAAAATTCTGAAATTTAACCACTTTCATTTTTTTTAAAGGAAAAAATCATTCCTTTCATTTTTTAATTGCATGTTCAACAATTTTTGAGTGGAGTGAAAATGATGAAATATTTTGAATCATTTGAGCCGAGCAAAAAAAAAGTTTAAGTTTGCCATTCGGAAGAAATAACCAATTTTGAAATTGGGTACAATGCCTTCTGTTTGCTTTTGAACTTGAAACAATAAGCAATTAGAAATATAAAAAAAATGATTTATGTGCAAGTTACAATTTTTGAAAACAGGTGTTACGATGGTGTCTGTCTGTCATTTTCGCCGTCATCCTCGACGTCGTCTGTATACTGGATAACATTTGAAAGACTAATCGGATTGGATTTTGCTTTGGCACACGTTTTTAAGAACCAAAAAGAAAAGTTCAAATCGTTAACCAGCCTTTTTTTACTAACGGTTCTGGTTTTATACACCGAATCAACTACTAAAAATCCAAAATCCCATTTGCGGTCAAACTATTCAAGATACGAAAGAAAATGAAGGAACAAAAGTTGTTCACTCAGAAAAGATCTACAAATTTGTTACTGATATTTTTTTGATAGAACGCGTAGTTTTTGTTTTAATCATAGAAAATAACGTTAAATATAAAAATGAAATTGGAAAAACGACACACGATACAATAAAATGTTTTAAGACAAAGTTGTTCGCTTAAATTAGGTCTACAAATTTGCTTTCGACCATTTTTTTGATAAAACACATATTTTTTGTTTTAATTTTGAAGAAGGTCATTAGAAAAAACAAACTTAATTTTATGAAAAATACATAATATAGAAAATTTCGCGTTCAGGACATACATGATTAGAGTGCGAAGTGTGAGACACGTGATAAGAATGTATTCGTTAAAGTCGGAAGAGCTTTAACAAAAAAGAATTCATAACTTCCAACTGACAGTTGTCAATGATTTGACTTTGATTTTGACTTTCAAAATCCACCTGCGCAGCGGGTAGATTTTTTTGAATTTAGTTAATTTCACATTTAAAAAAGAAGTTAAACATCTGTCGAACTTGAAATTTCTTCAGTTTAAATCGAAAAAACATGCAGCCCATAGGATTTTTTTTAACTTTTGAATTCTAAAACAGGTTTGATTTCATATTTTATTTTACTTCTTCCAAACGCCAAATCACAACATTTTTGCTTGGCTCACAGGAATCGATTAATTGCAGCAGTTTCATTCCACCCTAATAAATATGTAATTGAACAATACAAAAATTAGTCCCTAATGCGAAAAATAAAAATATATAAGCATTAAAAATATATCTATTTTTTGTATTAGTATCGATTAATTGATAGTTAAATTTATCTTGCTATGAGTAATAAATTGCGCAAGTTTTTAACAAATTAGTGAAATTTACATTTGTCTTTTCCATTTCGGCGTGGAGTCTCACAGTTATCTTACTATGTATTAATAGCTATTTGGAATGCTAGTGCTTAAATAGGTGATTGCATCGACTGTGACGTTTACATCATGAGCCGGAGGCTCGAAGTACGAGTCGGGAGGTTGGTGCATGAGCGAAGCGAGTGCGAAAACTCAGGCGAGTGCGAAGAGCTGAAGGCGAATGCTGCAATCACACGAGTAGCAATTAATTGTACGCATGTGTATCACATGCATTTTTTACAAGAACAATCTCTAAAGTTGCACGCCAATGGCTGCTTTAAAATAGCCTGTCATTTTGAACCAATCTGCTAAAATAAGGTCCTTTAGGCACAATTTAGAAGCATGATAAGTGCAACTTTAGAGGTAGATGTTGCAAAAAGACTTAAATTATATCTTAATGCAAAATTGCTCGTATGTTTTGATTTTACATGCTTTTTCCGTGGAACTAATTACTAGAGTAGAAGTCCTTAAATGGATTAAGTAAATAACAAGCAATGTACTTTCCATTACCCCTGGTAGCATCGAAGAAAACAACCTGCTTATATATGAATATAAGGATTGAGTAATATCTAGTAAATGACAATAATTTGCAAACTCGCGTGGGCACTTAGTAATTGCCAAAGTTTCCCGCTAGATCTTAGTCTTTGGTTGTAATTCGCCCAACAGTTATTATATCACGGAAAGACGTGAAGAAAATACTATGAGAGTCTCATAAAGAGAACAAGAGACAGTTGATTACAATCTCCATCCTAAGACTTTATTACCTAAGACTTTATTAATTACGTAACATGCATAATACTTTTGGCTTAGCTTTAATAACAAACTTTAAAACAATGTATTTTGTGTAAAATTATGTAAATATTTTTAAATTATCTCATCGCAATTTTGCAATATTCAATATTCAAGCGGATTTGCGCGCAGCATTATTTTTCCAATAAAAGTCTATACTGGCGAGTCCTACGAGTATATAGTATAATATTTCTATAAAGAATATAATATATATTTATTTCTTTATCTCATTCTGTTTAAAAGCATAGTGAATATATTTGTAACTGATGATATTGTAATAATAATTTTCTCACAAGAAAATTAATTAATTAATTCTGATGTAATTGCAGATTTCCCAAACCTCTTCGAACTTTTGCAGCGGTAGTCTCAATTTTGATCATGATTGTCGGCTTACTAGGAAATTTATTGACCATCATAGCCCTAAGCAAATATCCCAAAGTACGAAACGTCGCAGCTGCATTTATCATAAGGTATGTTCAGGTCAAGTATGACTTGCGATATAAACTCATTCTTCACTTTTCTTTAGAGTAATCGTAAAATTGACTCTTACGAGATAACAATTTTTCATTGGCTCTGTTTTGATAAGATTAATCATGTTTATTTTTATAATCCATTATTATCAAACAACAACTTTATTCAATTGTATCTCACCAACTTTAATAAACCTACGTTTGTTAGAAATATTTGAACAACTATTTTTAAGGGATTATAATAAACGTTTTTTAATCGACAGAAACTGATTAGACTCCGCAATCAATTTTCGATTCATTTGATCTAAATCTAATTCACTTAACGTCAAGTGAATGTCGACATTACTTTCTCATTATCTTAATTATGCTACTCTGATTCCATCAGTATTTAAAGTGTTTTTACTTACGAAAAGTAAATGACCGAGATAATTTGCTTTCATTCCTCATAAGTTATAACAATATTATCCTATTATTAAAGCGTATAACAAATTTAACCTAACGTTTGCAGCAACTCATTATCACACTCATTACTCATTATTTATAGTCCTAAAACGAGAAAATATTTCAATATATTTTCTAATCGATATGAGTTTTCATATATGGCTCCAAGCAATTTGTTTCTCCACGTGAGATTTAATCTTCAACTGTTTCCTGTTTATGGTCACCTTTTCTTGAGGCGGAGGCAACATACTTTCTCGAAAAAAAAACGCTTTAGGATTAGTGTAGTTCTCCACGGTTCTAGCGCGGATTATAAATTTCCTGGTTTTAGAGGATTTTTTCTTCTCTTGAAAATCAGAATTTATAACCCAAATCGTCTATAAATTGGATATAAAACGTACAAAATATTGACTCGGTCAAAAGAAGTTTTTTAAATTGATGATCGCTGAGATATTATTTGTCACTAGCTTTCACAAAAGTAAACAATGTATTTTAACTAAAACAAGAATTGTATAAAAACTTCTAGAATATTCTGGTATGTTCTAGGGTACTATTCTAGAATAATCTAGAGTGTCTACATATAATAATATTCTTTTTGATCCTCTCTAAATTTCTTGGAGTTAAAAGTCACTCAAAAACAGTGAATTCTCACTCTTTCGAAGCGTGAAAACTCTGTTTCTCCAATTCGAGTGAAATATTATTCTTTGAAAAAGTGAAAAACTCACTCGATCGTTGGGAGTGACACCTCACTCGATAAGAATGAAAAGTCACTATAAAAGAGTGGGGAGGCTCACTCATGGTTGCAGTGAATTCGTTCACTCGATCTTTTCGAGTGAGTCAGGCGTGTCCAGAGAGGAGAAATTTGCTCAAAAGCCACATGCTACACTTCCACCACCACTTCTCTCTACTTAGCTGAGGAGGCAATAAATCTTCAAAAATATTGTTAAAGGAAAACGAAAAATAATGAAATGAAGGGTAACAGTTTGGGAGTAGATTAATCAACATTTTTATCGAGAATAGATTTATTGCATACAAAATTCTTTAAAAATCAAATACCCATTGTGGTGACAGGGTTTTTTCGAAATATAATATTCTGATACAGTAATTCAAATATATGTTGTGATATACTAATATAATAATATAATTAACATTCATATTTTGAAATCAATTTAATTAATAATAAAATAATAAAATTATTTTGGAATTTTTGGTGATCGAATATCGCCATATGGAAGGTAAAGCCTGTGTCTGACAGGTAAAGGTAAAACGCTTCTATTTATAGACATAAGTATGATGCGAGGAGAGTTGAAGTACGTATTCGAGAGAAGCAAGAGTGTGAGCATTATGAGTAGGAAGTGCGCGGGTTCAGTCTTCATCTTCATTGCGTGGGCATCGCGACAATGACAAATTACATGTATAATTTGGCAAAGATCGAAGAACGTTGAATGAAAGCTCTCAATAATTACAAAGTACCTGTATAATTATAATTTTAATTTATATCTCATTAACATTAAAATATAGGGAGTCCCGGTGGCTCAGGCGATAGCGCGTCAGGCTTCCGAGCAGGAGGACTGGGGTTCGGTCCCTGTGTCGGTACCAGTGGAAATTTTTCTATGTACTTCTACCGGGGCTCCGGTGGTTCGGAACCCACCTTAAACTGTAAGTCCCCTCAAGAGAGGCTGGTGACATCCCAGGTAAAGGGCTCCGTGAGGGGAACATGTTTGGGGTCAGTAGTCGATTTTGAGAGTCCCGGAAAAAAGTTGGCGATCTCCTTGCGAGAAAGGCTTCATGAGGGGACTACTACTCGGTGGTCGTACAACAACAACAACAACATTAAAATATTGAAATTTAGATCCTTTGAATTTTAAAAATATGTAAACTTCGATACATTCAAGTTTGGATTTTACATTTTAAAATGATAGAAATGTTACTTGGATTGTTCTTAAGTGAGAAAGCTTAAAATTCCTAATCATTCGTACAATCTTAGAATTTTAGTTGGGGAGAAAATTTGTAAAATGATATTTAGTGTTCAATTTATGTGATTTAATCTTTATGTACGATTTTAGTTCAAGTTAACGTTTATCGAAGATGTTTACACATAAATCTGTCTTGGGTCGTAGTTTAGAACGCA
>JAUMHM010073921.1:0-13943 GCA_032362435.1 Melikaiella ostensackeni
TACTAGAGATAATAAATAATAACAACATAACCTGAAGCTTTATTTTCAGGTTAGCTCTGAAGAAGTAAACTGTAATGTTCACGAAACGTAGGCAAGATTCGTAGTTCTGCACACGATTGAAACCCGAAAAATCTCCTTTTATTATAATGAATAATCGTGAAAGCATCAAATCTATTATTAATTTCCAATATTGTCAATATAGGTAATCTACTTGATTATTAAATATATAGAACTTTCACAATTTGTGTTCAAACGAAAAATTTCATCGAATTAATTTGTTAATATATTTGATATCAACTAAGAATATCGATTAACGAATCTGACCGTCAATTGAGTACCCTTCAAAAGTGAATCAAAGGCTGACTCGCTTTGACAAATCCTTGAAAAGTTAATGTGGCAACCACATTCAGGTAACCAATCAGACAGACACCGACAAAATTTCATGATTTTCGAAATCTATGAGTGCCGAAATGCAAAGATCCATCAAAAACTGGACATCGAAAATTTAGACGATTTCATCACACTCTCATGAGTGTAACTCATAACGGTGGCGTTGATCCATAAAGATAGGTGATTTGATGTTAGATTCAATTTTTCCAAAACCTTTTAGTAACAGATTTCTGTTACCGACATTTACTGGCATCTAGAGCATTCGAGGGTACGTGTCCGTGCTAAATTACAAAATTTAAATCCCTAGAGATATCTCCACCATAGATCGGTTCAAGAAATATTAATTGTATAATTAAAATGATATAATATATAAAGGGACAGTGGGAAAAAGGGCGTAAGTGCCAAAACGCAAATTTCACAGGAAACACAAAAAGCTGTCTAACATTAACGCATTTCATTTGTGTTCGAAAACAAAAAAGAAGTTTTGAGCGATTACTTACCTCTATCGAACCATGAAAGGAACATCTTTGAAGAAGCAACCATCTCCAAGAAATCTTTTGTCAAAAAAACAGCCTGTCCCAGATAACGCCAATTTCGGCTGAGAAAGAGGTGCCTTACTTTTTCACTTCCTGATTCAAAAAAAGTACTTGCAGCTATTACTTAGCTCTACTGAGTCGCGAAAGAAGTGCTTGGAAAAAGCAACCATCTGTGAGAAAAACCTCATCAAAGAATGGCAGAGAGGAGTAAGGAGAAAAATGGAAGTGAAAAATTGGGCCTTTAGTGCTGGAAGTCGAGGTATTCATTACTAAACTGGCGTTGTAAAAAAATACGAGGTTGAAGTTACCTTATTCATTCAAGTGTAATCGCGGTATTTACTTTTTCAGGCAACTAAAGACATTACAGTTCGTCGACGGCTTGACTCCTCTAGAGCACTGTGCACAGTCCAGTCTAGAACTGGAATCAGTCCTATACTCGCAATAGTGAAGAATGATCGGCCAAAAAGAATTTACAAGGACCTAGAGCGGCGGGTGTTAATGAGTCGTCATAGTCACTTTTCATTTATTCGCTGAATCAGAAAAAATCGAGTTAGATAAAAAAACGTACTTGCCGAGAATTGAACCTGGGACTGCAACGCAGCAATCACCTTCTCTCTGCAATCTGGTATTCTGCGGGTGCTAAAGTTTGAGGCTCAAAACGTCCTCATGACATCATGAGGTTGACAACATAATATGAAATTTTGTGGAAGCGTTCTGCGTGACTATTTCCATTTGAAAAATTATATGGCTGTTTTAGATGAAGACACTTTGGAAATTTTTTGTTCAAAGAACTGGGGGTTGATTGTGGGGTTGTTTGAATATTATTGTTGTTTTGGGAACATAACGTGGAGTTTTTCGAAAGTGAGCTGTGTGGCTGTTTTTATCATGAAAATTTTATGGCTGTTTTAACTGAAGACACTTTGGAATTGCTTTATTAAAAGAATTGGGGGCTGTTCTTGGTGATTGTTGATTATTATTGTGGGGTTGAGAACATAATCTTTCATTTTTTGAAAGTGACATGTTTGACAATTTTCAGTTTCAAAATTGTATAGCTCTCTTATATGGAGACACTTTGGAATTGTTTCGTTAAAAGTGATAGGCGCGATTTTTGGGGTTGTTGATTTCCCTTACCGAATGAAAACAATTTGTACCAAAAAAGTGCAAAAAGGTTCTGAAGTTCTTATGTTTACCTGACACTTTCTAAGTGTAAAAATTAATAACAGTTAATTGTAAATGTAGCTGGTGAAACAATAATGCAGTTTTTTGGAGTGCTGAATCTGTAGTTTAATTTTGCATTCCCGATTTTCTTGAATGCAAGTTGTAATTGAGAAAAGCTGGTAGTTTCAGTTTTGTGGCAACGAGATGGGAGGCAGCCGGTCCGAGCCTGGGTTGTCGACGGCGTCTCAGCAAAGGCGTCACACACACTTTGCAAGGCGGTACGCGCACACGGAACTTTGTTATTCTCTAGCTTCTAAACAATGGACCGCATAACATTCTTTGTATTTGAACTTTCGTTTGATTTTTTCTTTTTCTATCCGCCATTACCGGATAGGGTACAGGTCGTGGGACACCCTGTATGAGAAAATTCGTAAACTCCATCTTGATTCTTTTCTATTTATCTTTACTAACATTTTTAATGTACAGTGACTTTAAAAAAGTCAGTACAGTCTTGTAGCAATTTACGTGTGGCATATTTTTACCGTTTTCAGGAAAGGTTTATTGTTCATAGTTTTTTAATGAATATAAAAAAGGCAATTTTAAGAACGTCCGTTTATAGATAATTGTTTTTGTAGGCCTCAAATTGGAGCTTATTAAATATACGTGTTGAATTTCGAATATGTTTCAGTATTATATTGTAACTTTTGCATGTTCTATTTCCTCAGCTCTTATTTTGGGTGACACAAATCAAAAAGTTTTCGTCTTACAGCTGCGGAATAGGCCTTCTTTGAAATACCATTACTAGATTCACGGAAAAATTTTTGCAGACAAATGTTGTAAGAAATTATGTCTTCTAACAGCTTTACATGAATAATTTTTCGCATAGGCCTCACTGATAAAAAGGTAATCCAAAAACACATTTTTACCACTTTTTTAAGGTGGCTCCTCCCCCCCTCCACCCCCTGACCCGTAGAGGTCATAAGCTTTGATTTTTTCATTGGGACCCCAAACCATAAAACATCCCAAAACAAACATTTGGGGTTGTCGATTATGGATAAACGTCATGATTCTATCGATTATACCAATAATAAAATTATAACAATTAAAAAATGCTGCAGACTGAAAGCCCCGAAGGTTGAAACTTTAGCAATTTCAAACTTTATTTGAACTTTGAAACTCCTACATTTCGAAACTCCCGCAGTTTGAAACTGCTGCAGCTCGAAACGCTGGCAGCTTGAATCTTTCGCAATTTGAATCTTCTGCATTCAGGAACTCCTGCAGTTTGAAACTCCAGTAGTTTGAAACCTTCTCAGTTTGAAACTCTCGCAGTTTGAAACTGCTACATTTTGAAACTCTCGCAGTTCGAAACACTTGAAGGTTGAAACTTTAGCAGTTTGAAACTCCTGCATTTTGAAACTCCCACAGTTTGAAACTTCTGCAGTTCGCAACGCCCACAGTTTGAATCTTCCGCAATTTGAAACTTTTTCATTTATGAACTCCTATAGTTTGAAACTGCTGCACTCGGAAACTCCAGCAGTTTGAAACCTTCTCAGTTTGAAATTCTTGCAGTTTTGAAGTCTTGCAGATTGAAACTACTGCAGCTGAAATACTTTTTGACCGTCAATTACGATGTTTTCCAATTTTTTTATTACATTTATTTATAACATATAAATGAATCAATAAAACAAACTTTTTGTTTCATGAGTCTTCGTGCACTGATTTGAGACGACTTATGACATAGATAAGCCGTTGCTGGAGTGTGAAAAATTATTTTTCGAAAAATGTAATTTTTTTCATACTTTCAGTAAAAATATAATATACAGGTATGATCGTGGGCACTCGTGTCTATATTCAAACTTATCTGTCTATAACCTCGGCAGCTTTGGTTTTTTGAAGTTTTCCACTTTCCTGACCAAACGTTCAAGCGAATGCAAGAGTTTCTGATAAAAATCCGTCTGCAGACGGCATGGGATTCAGGGGCTCCACAAGATTGAGTGCTTCAGGCATCACCTGAAGGCTTCTTGAGACTTGGGGCATTCGGGGTAATCGGAGTACATGGGGTTAAGTTAAAGGGTTAGTGTCTGCCGATCTCCTGTGGAAGGAGGAATTAAGATACACTTAGGTTGGATCATCTATATCCTAATGTCCAAAAAGGTTGTACATGTGAGTAATAGAATAATAAATAAATAAAGAATACTCGAGATATGGGAATAAAGAAAAAAATTTGATGAAGTTATGTTCATTATTCGTTTTATTTTCGATCTGTTGAAATCATTAGGTTTTCACAGAAATAATTTTAAACAAAAATATGAAATTCGATTCATTTCTCTTAAATTAATTATGCCCCTGGTTTTTATCATTCATCAAGCGTTGGAAGAACTTATCGCTCCTTCCGAACACACCCCACCCCCGAGCTTCTTCCTCGTCCATAACAATTTGCTCGTTATTATGATTTGTGTCTACCCTGATCATTTTGTGATCTCTATTGAATATTGGAGCAATAATCTCATCGTCAAATCTTCCAAAGATGAAACCTTTGTAAATGAACAGAGCAGTTTGATCATTCATTACAAATTGATGGAACCCACGATTGTCTTCGTAGAAAATATCTTTTGGCTGTGAGTTATTCACATATTGGTCAACATTATTTTCGGTAGTGGATGAGTCAGATAGTACTTCTTGTTGGGGTGCCTTTCCGGAATGCCTTCGTCCGGATTGCCTTCCTCCGGACTCACTTCCTTCGGAATATCTTTTGGCCGGCGACGAATAGGACGTACTGGCAGGACCTCTCGGCTTGTACACCTGACCAGGCAATCTTTTCGGTGAAAGTAATTCTGTAAAAAGAAATAGAAATGAAGGAGAATATACGCAGCAAAACGCTAATGGTCATGTTGAGAGAATCAATGAGTGACGTTCAACGGAGCAAGTGTATTTAGGTAAGGTTAATGGTAGCGTATTCAGAGGTAGACTGAAGAAAGAATGGTTTGAATGTGAGAATGAGACTGTAAAGCGAAGAGCTATAAAGATTCGTAGAAACAGAAGAGCTTGCATGAAAAGATGTTTGGATGTAAGGGAAGCAGAAGATGTATGCAAGGATAGGGCTGAACAGAGGACAATTGTTTATAAGAAGAAGAGTGAGTCCTGAAACGAAAAATTTTGGATACGCATAGGCCCTCGTAAAGAGCTTTGCTTAGTGAATGTGATTGGGGTAATGAGTATAAATTTTTCTATGGGTTTATCAGTCGGTTTCAGTCTTTATGTGTAAATTGTGATAAATGATGGCTCTGTGAAGCTCTTCACCTGGAGTGATTGCTAGAGAGATTGATCAGTGACCCGTGTCAGAGCGATGTTGTGAGACGTGTGTCATTTGAATGAGCAACATGCTACTTCTAGATTGATCTAATACCTATCCCTTGCCTCCACTTACCCTTACCATATAAATTTCTTGATCGCTGGTAGTATAACGAGGCTAGAACCGAACAAGTTACGCTCACCCCGAAAGTGGTTTGGCTTAATAGTATAATGATAATAAAAAATTTTTATAAAAACTATACGAGTACGAAAAAATGTTAAAAAGCAAAATTGTTCATCTCAAAAAGTTCTACGAATTAGCTTGAAACTATTTTTTTGATGAGACGCATAGTTTTTGTTTTGGTCGTGAAAAAATGATATTAAAAATAAAAAAGACTGCTGTCATTATGTTTGACCATGCTTTTAGAAGTTTCTCAATCGGTAAACATAGATTTAACTCTTATCGAATCACTGAGAATAAGTGAGAATTTGACTGGTAATCAGTGATATTTCACTGGTTGACAATGAAATTCTTGACTGAAGTGATACGAGTGACACACTTCTGGCTATTTCAACCAGTTTTGAAACCGAAACAATCGGTGGTCCAGGGAAAAATATCCAGGGCAATTTAATTATCTCGCCCAGGATGCTTTCCCGAAGGTCTCACGTAATTTCGGATGTAGTAAAAATGTTCCTGATTCCTAAAATAGGGTGCTGATTACACAGCTCCACAAAAAAAACGTTGTCAGACCCAGAAACCAGAATAGGCTAACTCTACGTTTTTGAGGTCGCTGAATCCGATTCGAAAGCCGGTTTGGCTCCATCATGTCACATTTCGTCCCTATTCGCAAAGAACGTGGAAAATCGCTGGTTTCAGGTGAAACATGATTCTCGTCTATGAAAAGTGGCATATTCTATGTTCTTGAGGTCGCTGAGTACGAATCCGGAGTCGTTGTGATTCTATGACGTAACTTTTTCGTTCCTAACCTCAAATAAAACGTACAAATTGGTAATTTTATGGAAAACATGCATTTTCCAATGCAAGGTGGTCATATCCTATGTTTTCGAGGTCGCTGAGTACAAATCCTTAGTCGGTTCGGAACCACGGTCCCACCAAAAACTCTTGGGACAATTTCTGAGGAGATTAGAACGATTCACGAAGATTGTTATGATCTCAGAATTGCTGATCAGGATAAAGAATGGGTATCACATAAAATATGCGATTATTGTAGATCATAATTGACTTGTTGGCATGAAAGTGAAAATATTGAAGATCTTAACTTAAAACGTTCAGCTTTATGGGCAGAACGCACTTGTGAAGAGGATTGCTATTTCTGCAAGAACGATGTAACTGGATGCAACAAAAAAATAAAAGAAGCATTGCTTACTTCAATGTTCTCACAGTAATAAGACCCATCAAGATGTGCAATACAGATGAGTAAGGTATTGGAGGAATCATATGTATTTCTTCTCGGGAAAGTTTAGAGATTCAACAAGATACTAGCGAAGATGAATGCTCCAGTGAATCTGACATTGACGACGAGTATGTAGTAAGTAAAGAAAAGAAACCACAACTTTTTTCAAAAGAAGAATTGAACGATTTCATCAGAGATTTAGGACTATCCAAAGAAACAAGTGAATTCTTGGTTTCTATACTAATGTATTACATTCTCATATTGACTATTTTCCAATGAATTTGGGTGATTACAGTGGAAAGCATCGAAAAAGATTCCATGAAGATGTTAAAGAGATGGAACGTCGCTACCAAGGGAGGTGGGATATAAACATGATTGCAGACTTTTGTTGGGCAATGAAGAGAGAACATACACAGAAAGGAAGCGGAACCCATTACGTCGATCTTTCGAAGATAAAAGAGTGTAATACTCAAGAAGGGCTATAATTTGAAGCAACTTGCTGTGAATTCAGACTCAGGAACCTAGAAAACATAGGATGCGACCAATTTGCATTAAAAATTAATGTTTTACATAAAATTACCAATTCGCCACGTTTTTTTTTTAGGTAAACACGAAGTGTGACGTCACAAAAACCACAAGGACTCCGGATTCGTACTCAGCGACCTCGAAAACATAGGATATGACCACTTTGCATTCAAAAAATTCATGTTTTACATAAAATTACCACTTGAGCCACGCTTTTTTCGAGGCTAGAAACAAAGTGTAACGTGATAAACTCACAACGACTCCACATTCGTACTCAGCGACCTTGAAAACATAGAATATGATCACTTTTCATAGACGGGAATCATGTTTCACCTGAAATCAGCGATTTTCCATGTTTTTTGTGGTTAGGGATGAAATGTGACGTAAAGGAGCCAAACCGGCTCTGAATTCAGATTCAGCGACATCGAAAACGTAGGGTAAGCCTATTCTGGTTTCTGGGACTAACAACTTTTTTTTTGTGGAGCTGTGTTATAAAAACGGTAACCCGTAGATCCCGAACATTGCACCAGGTTAAAAAGAGCATAATCCTTCAGGAATTATCGATAATTTTCACACTTTGGGTAACATGTGACCACTTGATTCGCGACAGGACGATCTTAGTGCATCTGGTGCAACGGTCACCGAGCATCGATTGCTGCACCAGGTCCCTAAAAGAGAAATCTACAGAAAATCACCTAGGAATTGATGTCCAGGGCAAGGATATTATGACTTAGATACAGCAAGGGATTAGTTACACCCGCGACTGGCCAACGAATGGCCAGGATCACTGGAAGTGCCCTTGTGGTGGAATAGCTTGTTCACAGGCTATCCCTGACTTCGAGCTCTTCTTTTGTCAAGCGGATAATCCCACTTGACAGAGCGATCCCCAAGCTATCTATTGAAAGCATAGACTTCCTTTAGTTACCTGAGGTAAACTGGCTTTGTGTTCGGTGTACAATTCATGAAGATTTAGTTAAATTTTATTGAGATTAGTGCGACTTGTTCCCAGGTTATATCTGATCCCGATTAATTCTCTAAATCAGCGACATTCATACAATTGAGTGAGATTTCATTGAGGTGGAATAGCTTGTTTAGAGATTATACAGGGTGGGGTAGCATAATTTGCTCATTTTAAAATGCAATAAAACGCATTTTATGAAGCAAACAAGTTTTTATTTTTTTGATAATGTAGGTAGACATCTAAAGTTCAATTTTACATGGCTTTGAAAATCATGCTCGGTAGGTGACGCCCTCCCATTTCAATACACTGGGTCAACCGAATTCTGGCGTTTGCCGTGACTTTTTCCAGCATAGTGACGAGTATGTTGGCCGTTTCTTCCCGAATCGCAAGGGGCCAAATCGAGAGAGAGCGCTGGCCACTCAAATTCGCCCCTTAGGGAGATGAGGCGTCCTGGAAAGTGTTTCCTCAAAACAGCCATTGATACCCTTGAAGTGTAAGCCGTTGCTCCATCCTGTTGGAACAGAACAAAACTTCAGGATTCCCTCCCTCGAACAAGACCACTTCCGCCCAACTACGATCGTCAGCGCTACAAAGGCGTGCATTCCAAATAAGGAAGTTATGCTTCCGCACCCTGTATCTGACCCCAAATGATTTTTTTGATTGCACCATCAATTCAACTGAGCCAAAGTGTTCTTTAGGTGAAGTAGGCTGTTCACAGCCTATCTGGTCTTCTCGCAAGACTTTTCTGAGCTTGTGCTCCCCGCTCTACGGACGAAGGGAAGGGATAAACCTACTCCCTACAGCTCTTTCAGAACGAAAATCGCGCACTTATTTGAAATTAGTTCAACTGATAGAAGCGAATATTGAATATTAAAAGAAGGGCAATCGGAATCGTCATGCCAAATTTCACAAGATGTTAATGTTTTAATGATCGATATTATTTTTTGTGCTCCTTTCCTAATCTTCTTAACCCATTTCTCAAATAATTTGTTATTTCCTTCAAAATCGTTTTGCATTTTCGATCATCTTCAGCTTCGATTTTATCCTTGCTTTCTTTGACTAGTATCATGGCTTTTCTATTTTTATCCCTGCAATCATTTCCTAATCTAGTCCTCCTCATCGCTAAGACTTTGACTATTTAACATTCTGGAGTGAGCTTGCTTTTTCTCGTTGACAGCCACACGGATTTCATCATTTGACCAAGCATTTCCAGCCTTCCCTCCTACAGTAGCAGTACCGCACACTTCAGATGCACCCTTGAAGATGCCATTCCGTATTATCCATGCACTTTTTACATTTTTGTTGTTCAATTCAGTCGACTTATTATTAATTCTCGTCATCACCCAGGCTCATTTTTGAAACTAAGAGGTATTAATCTATTCCGCACTTGTCAGAGCCTCTCATAACCCTTGTATCCCTTACGATCCCTCTCAGCCTCCCATCCGCTACAACAAAGTCAATCATACTGTGGCTTTCGCCTTTGCGCCAAGTATGCATGTGGATCTTTTTATGTCTGAACTAAATATTCGTAATTAGCAAGCCTTTTTCTAAGCATAAGCTAATCAATTTATTCCTGTTACCGTTCGTTTTCGGGTCTCCGAAAGGGCCCAGTACCCTGTCGGCACATTCACTTTGCACACCGACCCAGCCATTCATATCTCCAATTAAAATTATTCTTCCGCCAGGATCGTATGTCCGTAATATATCACTTAACGAGTCCCAGAAGGTATCTTTTACATCCCTCTTGTCACCGTCAACTGGAACGTAGCACGCTGTAATAAATAGTCTTCTGATTCCCACCTTCATTCTAACCCATAGTAATCTAGGCGATATACATTCATACTTTTTGACATTTGGGTTTGCTCTCTCATTCATAATCAGACCGACACATACACATAAAATAAAAAAGGCGTTTTTGAATTTTAAATCATAAAACTGGTACTCAAGTCGTAGAATTTGGTTTTGAAAAATGCGAAGTCAACACTGAAATTCGAAGTAAACTTGGAAAAAACTCTAAGAAAAAAAGACAGAAATATGAACTTAAATACAGAAAATGGTAATTATTTCTAATTATAAAAATTGTTCTCGAGTCGTCAAGTCTAGCTTTTAGAAATTTGAAATCAGTCGTCAAATTGCAACATAACTTGTAGAAAAACTTCCAAAGCAATAAAAGAAATAAAAAATTCCAAACAGACAGATGATCAAAAATATAGTAAAATATAGTAATATCGTTGCAGTAAATTTTTCTATTTGCAACAATATCACCAAATTTCGCAAGTGCCCTTCTGAGAAACTATGACCTGTTCATACAGTGGGATGAGAATTGAGAGGGTCAGTGTCGCGACCAGAACGCGACAGCCCAGATCTTCCCTTCGAAGGGCAAACTTCGTGAGGGAACACACGAGATCAGAGCGAGATCCACCTCGTATTCTGGTTTCTAATTCCTTCGCATTGCGAGCAACATAAAGGTCCTATTAGGATTTCCTAGTCCGATCTTTATTTCCTCCTTGAAGAGAGTAAAGCATTTTGAAGGCAGAGCAAGGTCAGTCTTGTCCCCTGGCTTGTACAAATGTTTGCTCTTGAAAACGAATTTTAGTACTTTCGAGCGAAGTGCCTAAACGCCTTTTATTTGGAAATCGATGCTTACAGATTGTGTGGGTAGAACCCAGAATATAAGTGAATTTATGCCTATTGGCTACGAGAATAAAAATTCATATTGTGTTTTTCGAGTGATAGTTAGTCGCCACAGGAAGTTCAGTAGAAATTGTAAGTAAAAGAGACTTTCACATCTGGTGCATTCCTGAGCAGAGCGAGGTCTACCTTGTACCCTGGTCGGAGGAATAACCACTGTGAATTTTAGAGTGTGAATTAGTGTTTCATTACATTTAAGGGCAGACTCGAGTCCACTCGACAATTTGGCCAGATAAATAATGAACACAATTGGCACCATTGTTGAGTGAAATACTCACAATGAAATCGGCGGCCAACGTGCCAATCATGAATGAACATTTATATTGTGGAATACCTGTTGGCATTTAACTCAATTATATTAGGGTAAATCCCTCTTTTCACATTATGAATTCAAAACCTCAGATTAACTTGTGCACCTGGTGAATAGTCTGTCTACCCGGCTGATACTGAGCCATAATAAAGACCCATAAACCACTAAGAGAGGAGCGGAATCTACTCCCAACTTCTGTCAGGTAGTGATTTCTGGCGTTCACTCAAAAGGGCCATCCCTGGCATTTCGTAGTACACAGGTGATAGGCTCTAAAGAGCGATTTCTCAGTCTAGACCGACTGACCTGAACCTCGACTCGAACTATTTATGTTTCAAGGCGAGTCTCGAGTGTAAGCGCATTCCTGAAACGCCTAAAAGAAAATATCTGCTTTAAAGCATTCCTTTTGGCGACAACCTGAATAGAACTATTTCGTGTATTTGATTTTTGAGCAAAGACTCTTGTGAACACTCATTTTGTGTATTTGATTGTGAACTAAGACTCTTGTGAATAAAGTGGTTTTGATTTCACTTAAATCTTTACGAAATAGCGATGCGTCATAGAGCGTAGACTCCTTCGTAATGCATTATGAAATATTTGAATTGAATCCTAAGCGTGGATTATATTGAAAACGAATTTGACTTTTGACTCGATTTGAATTTCACCATGTGAGACTGAATGAATAGTTTTTTATCTCTTTTATTTTCAATTGTATCTAAAACTCTGCGTGCGTAGTTGAAAGCTTCCTTGTGAAGGGACTGGTAGAATATTTATAGGAGGTCATATCTTTTTATCAACGATCGATTATCTGCGTTTATAACCATTTCATGGGAGATAATAATTTTAATTTTTGAAAGATTAAAATAAGAATAAGAAGTTGATATAGAATCAACTTAGAAAATATTTCATTGTTAGAATAGTATTTCGGATAGAGATATAGTACTTATGTTAGACGTGTGAAATTTATCTGTATGTGAATTTTATAATGGAATAAATAGATTTTACCTACAATACTCTTTAGTTAGGAACATAGGATCCTAAATGTACACTAGATAGAGTAGGATTTATTGAATAAATGTACTTTTATATCGAAAATCAAGTGTAAATTTCCGTCTCGTATGATCCCTTATCTTTATTCAATTAATTTTAACATCCTAAATAAATTCATTATTATAGATTTATTTCCATTATTTGATATAATATATTGTCACGTGTGCGTCCCATAAAAAGCCTACATATAGGCATCCCTCGAAGCGAGGAGAAAGAGCCTCGCCAAATTGCCTCATATAAGGGAGGTTACGTAAAACGCAAGCGCAAGTGACTCGCACTATGAGCGAGAAGCCGATAGTGGAGAGCAAAGCGAAAGCAAAATCGTGTGGGTCACTTGCGTAACTGAGAACGCTCAGTTAGGAGCTTGTCGTCAAAGGGCAAGGGTGTTGGAGAGAAGCTTGTGGGCACAACGAAGTTGTACTTCGTCCCCTGGCCACATACCTCTCTTTAAGGGAAAAAGAGTTGTTAGACAAATTAAGATCTTCTCCTTTTGGCTAGTCATCTCTGAAAGTGACTTTAAAGTCAGGCGAAAGTTGCACTTCCCAACCTGGCTTACGAAAGTTCTCTTTTGGCGCTTACACTATTGATATCCTGGAGTAAGCTGTCTAGCGCTTACATATTTTCGATGCGATTCTCACACAAAATAGGCAATAAATGATATAAATAGAAGAAGTTCTGAGATTTATTCCTATAAATGAAAATTAAATATTGAATGTATTTTGATACTGAGCTTTTCATGAATTTGAAAAATAGATTATGTGAATTATTATTGATTTGACCAAACCTAGATATTGACGAGCAGAGCGGAGTTATACTTCGTCCCCTGGTCTAAGAAATATCCTAGCTTGGGCAAAATATTTGAAAAAGGAAATTCTTACTTATAAGCAAGCAGAAGTTGCACTCCTCAACCTGGTTAAGAAAGTGAAAATTAACTTCGCAAAACCAGAACATAAGCTGGAGATTTGAAAAGAGAGATTCTTTTAAAAGGTTCTACAAAAATACCAAAACTACATCAATAATTTTTATGATTACATGGATGCTTATTTTTGAATCTTATTGATTTATAAATCTTTCAATGGCAATTTAATCAAAAATTTAATTTAACAAAATTCCTTTTTCACGCCATTTTTCAGGCATTCGACCATTCTCATAGTTAAAATTGCATTCTCGTATCTTCTCAATGGAATGGATCTAAAATAAAATTTGAAATTTCAGCAAAATAAGAAAAAAAAATTCTCAAAAATTTATTTATTTAGCACAACTTCACCGCAAGAAATATGAATTGAATTATATATTATATACTGAAAGAGAATAATTTTGGGCCCTCATTATTTTAGATTGATATATGAAGTATTCTAAATATTTTTGAAGTTGAAACGAGACAAAGTCTTATTTGCAAGATCGTCACGTCGCGACTCGCCTTGACTCACATGTAGCGATGCCCGATGGCACGCTTCTCACGGGAAAAAAGACAGCAGATCACAGTGCTCATGCGCCACTATTTTAGGTGCTGGTTCTAAACGTCTGAGCCTGGCAATAAAGCAGGCCCGTAGCTAGCATGGGGCAGGTGGGGCGGTGCCCCAGGGCCCCCGACGGGAGGGGGCCCCGAAGGGCTCTTT